>JAPYYZ010010526.1:0-17685 GCA_030522705.1 Eretmocerus eremicus
AATCTCGATTTCTCGATTTACATAAGACCTACACAAAAACTCTCGAGATTGATTTGAAGAAGTTTGGGAAAAGGAATGTCATATCAGTTACATCTATTTTCCCTCATTTCCCTATACTTAGAATCTTTATCACGGACGCGATGAAAAATTGAAGCTATAAACTTTCAGAGAATATTATGAGTAATTGATTCATCGATATTGACTGAATTTTATTTTGATTCCCATGAATTCATGCTCACGAGGATCAGACGCCAGAACAATGTAAATGTAAGAGCCGAGAACCATACGCGCTGACAAGCACGTATGTAGGCAAATTATTATTTTTTGAGCCATTGTAATTATTGAGACCTTTCCACTTAACTTTCAATCGAACTTGGAAACGATTGCTTGTTATGTGTCGAGCGCGAAATTTCCCCAAAGTGTGTCAACGGCCCTCGTGACTGGCTTCCCTGGTACCAATTATGATTGTACAAATTTTATCGGTATCAACGCCAGGAAGAGATACCACGTAATTCTTTAATAGAATGAATAAGTAACGTACGGGATTTTTTGGATAGTTTCGTGGTTGAATCCTATCGATATCGTTCCTATCTATGAATTTGGTTTTTCAGTTTACTATTTATGTTGATACGTCTACTTCAGTTGAGAGTAATTTTTTTGTTTAACAAAACTGATCGTCTTTTTGCAGATGAACTGAAAGCGATCTGCAATGGGTTTTAATTGTACGATGAAAGAAATTCAATTCCACTCCAGAGATATTTTTCTAACGAATTACAGTACCGCTCATAAATTCGAGAGGTGAGCCGATCCGTCATTCTGCAATATCTCGCTCCCTATTCACCGTGAACGGATGATCCAAAAAGCATCTCAAAGAATGCAAAAGTGCTAGCTTACATAGTTTTAGATTATTTTTTTTTTTAACACTTTTTGATGCCAATAGCATCTAACAAAACTTCGAGAAACTTGTGTAACCTTTAACCACCTGTAACCTTTCAATAAGTGAAAATAGCTCAATTCTAATAACGGCATCTTGGAGAGTGGAAAAAGGCCATGTGTAGCTATTCTTCAAAATCATTTTTACTCCGTGGGCTGGAGAGAATAGGAGCTTTAAAAATGGTGTAAATCGTATTATTTTAGAGAGTTTGGCGCTCCACCCACAGAAATATCATGATGATTGCAATTTTCAGAGCTCGCATCCTCTTCAGCGCATGAAGTATAAAGAAAGATATAAAATTGACTGCTCATAGCATTCTTTTCGCCCTTCACGATGCCGTTTTTAGAGTTGATCTGTCTCTTTTTTTTCTGAAAAGTCACAGGTAATTGAGATGTAAGCAGAAAAATATCGGAATTCCTCAGATGTCGGCTGCTATTGCCGTCAAAATTATTGCAAAAATGGTCTAAAAACACCTAAGACACGTTTTGGATCATCCGTCTGTAACGAAGAAGGAACGACTTATTGATCTCCAAACTTGGAGTGATGATTGGCTTACCAATCTCCAATTTATGGTAATATATTATTAGGCTAGAGAATGATATATTCAGATGCGTACTCGTGAAAATGATGATAGAGATGGAAATGCTGCTTGACTAATTTAGGCTTGTACGGCCTAATCACAAATTTCTGGACACAAGATGAAATTAATGAATACGTTTAAAAAAAGCTTCCGGCCTAATCGTGATATTTTTGAGAATCATTTGGAAAAGATGTACAAGCCAATAACCTCGGTAAAGGAATTACTCACAAAGTTTTAATAGCAAATAACCCTCGACAATATCGTGATCAAGCGGAAAATTTTTCAAATAACTAGTAGCAGTGCGGATTATATTTTTTCGTAATCTAATACTAGCCATCTAAGACTTGAATACTCGGAAGGATGACAATTATTGTATTCATTTACAGAATATAATTCAAGCAGAGTAATGGAAAATAGTGCAATGGTACTCGGGTGGAAACGAGACCCGCGCGCGGTGACCAGTTTTTTCGTGGTTTTAGACAACCAGAGTCACGCTACTGATAACATGAGAACTCAAAATTTTAATAAGATTTTCAGAAGGAGAAATAACCTCATCGTTCACAATAGTCGCCCTCTTGTTGTTTGTAACCGCACAGGCAGATTTGAATACGTGAGAAAATGTTTAATTACGTGATTGATGAGTTCTGAATCGTATCAACATCCGATTCGTCCGTTATCTTAGATTAAATAGTTTTAGAAAATAGATAAGACAAGAAATTCAGGTTCAAGTGAGCGATTGATAAAAGAATTATCGGTCGGTTTTCTGCGTGATCTGCAACTCTTTTTTCCTCGTCTCTCATTCACAATCTCTTCAGCGACTCGGACAGTCGCGGAATGCTAAACAGCTTGTGAGTTACTCATCCGAGGGAATTCCAGAATGGCTCAATGTAAAGTACCATTCTAAATTTAATTGAGTGCGGCGAATTCACGATACCTCCACACTACACCCAAGAACTTTTCACAACGTAAGAATTCTATCAATGCCCATATCTAACTTTGAAAATAAGATTTATATCTTCAAAAATGAGCCTTGCAATCAGACTCATTCTCGACGAGAGATAGCACGTTGAAATTTCCCATTCTATTGAATGTAACGATAATCTCGCGCGTCATTTACAGAATTTTGATTTCCGATTGATAACTTGGATTCAAATGTTGTAGAACACAGCGATGACAAATCGAACGAGCAGAATCGAGTCTAGGTGGCGTCGCAATCAGCTTGGCGGGTGAGTCGGTCATCTGTGTCGCGTTGCCTATTGTGGGCACACTCAAGCGGACGAAACCATAGTGATGTCTTATATCTTTTTGAACGAAACACGGCGAGCAGAGTGGTTTGCCAGTCAGTCAGTGATCCCTCAAGTTGACAGTTGCTCGAGGAACGTCGATTATTGTGTCTGCAAATGCTTATCGTCCAGTTATCGCGCGGCAGCTCCGATTCCCAGTGCAAGTGAGGAATACTCGGCGCGAGGCGACGTGGAAAAAGCTTGGACAATGGATAATCTGCGCGAGGCAGCAGCTATTTTTGCGGCCACATCATCGATTAATCGCCTCTCCAGTCGGCCCTCGCTATCGTCTGCGGTCTCGGCCGAGCGAGAAGTTTTCTGAGCCAGTTCAAAGTTCGAACGCGAATGCGTATACGCCGGCCGTATACGCCCGAACATGCAGTGTCTGCCACGAACGTACGGCCACATGATTCAACGTAGATGAACGTCTCTCGGGCCAGATTCTTCACCAGCAGTCGGCCAATCATCGACTATGCCACCGGATACGAGCCCGGCACTGTGCGAATAATTTTCAAGACGTTCGGTTTACAAATGATCGAATGCAACGAGATATTTATACACAGATGACATAGGCGAATTCATCTTATAGATAGTATTTTCAGTCACGAGCGCGTTTGTTACTCGGACGAGCAGTATATTTTGTAATCCATTCCAAAAGCCGAGTGATCTATTCATGGTTATTAATAATAATTGTATCTGTACGTGCAAATTATTCCGACTGCAGTGTGATTTGCTCGTGATTAATGCAAATTCATCGTCGAGCCTTGGAACGACGTTGTGCAACACGATGTTCTTGTGAAGCAGCGTGTAAAGTCGCTGCCGATCGATTTCTCACGAGTAATGATCGCACATCGTTGCTCAGCTATATGAAATTCGTCGTTGATCAAAGCGCAGCTTCTGTTGTTTGATTGAAGCAGCCAACTTCACCAAAGTCAATTTGTTTATTGACGCCAAGTCAATTTGTTAATCACAGCCTCGCCTCCGAGAGGAAAGCGTTCGACAATAGTTCAACTCGTCGTTATTCAAAAGATAAAAAATAAAAAATGTCCGAGAAGCCTCGCAAGAAAGTTTGGGTCGACGGTTGTTACGACATGGTCCATTTTGGTCATGCGAATAATTTTCGCCAAGCCAAAGAACTCGGCGACTACTTGATTGTTGGCGTCCACAGTGACGAGGAAATTGCCAAAAACAAAAGGAAAACCGTGCTCACCGAAGAGGAGCGGTACAAGCTTGTCAAGGGAATCAAATACGTGGACGAAGTCGTGCGGAACGCCCCGTACGTCACCTCCGTCGAAATGCTGGATGAGTACAATTGCGACTTTTGCGTTCACGGGGACGATCCAACGACTACAGCCGATGGGACCGACTCTTATCATCTCGTAAAGAAAGCCGGGCGTTACAAGCAAGTCAAGAGAACAGCCGGTATTTCTACGACGAATCTAGTCAACCGAGTGTTATCGTCCGCTCGGAGATCCGACGAAGCACGAGATGCGTCCGGTGATCAAGAATCGAGCGAGCGGATAGTGTCCAAAAGCCCTTATACGGGCAGTAAATTTCTAGCAACCACTAAGAAAATAATTCAGATCAGTAACAATAGCGATCCAAAGCCAGACGATAAAGTCATATATGTTGACGGTGCGTTTGATTTGTTCCATACTGGACATTTGGACTTTTTGGAAGCAGCAAAAAAAGAGGGCGACTACCTCATAGTCGGCCTGTATTCGGACGAAGATATCTGCGAGGACCGAGCTGAGCCAATAATGAACCTAATTGAGAGGGCGTTCAACGTCTTGGCTTGCCGATACGTCGACGACGTCGTCTTTGGAGCTCCAATGAAGATCACGAAGGAGCTCATGGACCATTTTAAAGTGGACTTGGTTTGTTGCGGCCTCAGTAGTGACGAGAAGGGTCGATACGAAGTGCCGAAAGCAGAGGAGAAATTCAAAGTATTAGACTCGGGCAATCTGATGACAACCGCCGATATCTGTAACAGAATCATTTCTGAGCGAAGCGAACACGAGGCGAGGAACTTGAGCAAAGAGCAGAGAGAAATTGAAGCCACGAAGTCCATGAATCAAGATATGCAGCCGTGAAGAAGCAGTCTTGTCGTCGATACAGCTAAGACAATTGAATTTAGTGATTAACATTCCTGATCAAATGATGGAGAACCATTTTTTTAGAGAATTTTTTTTTAATCCAGTTTGGACGATTTATACAGCTCTTATGATTTCTACACAGTCAAAACGTCGAGAATCTTGATATCACGTGATTGGTGATACAGACGTCTGAAAGCGCCTTATAGAATCTTAGGCTTGTATGTTTTGTTGATATTTGAATAATTTTAGAGATTTTTTTGAATAGAACAGTTTTACAAAAAAGTGGCCATATTTTCTGTAAATTTTTCCAATTATGGCTCTGAACGAGTATTTTTGAAATGGTTATCAATCCATTTCTCTTTCGAATCTTTCAGATATCTATTTTATGAATTGAAAAAATAGGCGTCATTTTGAAAGAATCTGTTATACAGTAGATCTTGTATTGCGATTTATAATCTAAGCATAGAATAAATAAATTGTGGTTTGAAAAAATATCACCTATATTTCTCACACAATTCAACCCAGAATCCCTTAAAAATTCTATTTTCAAATTCATTTTATCACAGGAATGGCATTACTAGCAAGGAAGTGAGGCTAATTAAATATTAATTGAATCATTCCTAATGGAAGCAATGGAACCATTTCGTGATATCAAATCTTTATTATCATGCTTATCCACCAGTAAAATTATCATCAAAGTGTGTCAAATTTATCAATTGGGACTACAAAGCTACGCGGATTCATTATCAAAAGACCATAAAATCTTCAGTTGCACTATCAGCATCGTTCCTGTGCCCACCAAACAATCCACGCCAACTTTTTCGCTCTCTGCTACTCTCAAAATATCAATCGCATCGAATCAAAATCAAAAGCTTTTCAAGGAAACTTCTCTCCCTGCACCATCGTGTAGCCCCAACTCTCTCAACACAGTAATTAAAACGATCACTGCCATCGCTCTTACACATTTCTCTGTAAAATGTTCGAATTCTTCCAGTAGAGGATGCTGACTAACGACGAGCCGCAGGGCTTGCGGTACACACAGCACAACGTCTCGCAAGTGAAATTTTCATCGCTCTAACTGGGCGCGTTACGGCAAAAATCCAAGAGCGCGCGACTCGACACTTTTTTTTCGAGTCGTGATCGAGCCATATACCCTCGCATTCATGCAGCACTTTCATCGGGCACATAGCGGGTCAACTAAACAAACTCAATATAAGGACGTGCATGCACGTCTGCTCTGCTGAATTTCGAAAGATCGGTATATAGGAGGGGAGTCTCCGGGACACCGGGAGCGTCACGGAAAAACGTGCAACTCGACCGCTGATATATATTTACGTAAAAGCGGCACTTACTCGAAGGAGAGCAGCTGACGAGCCGAGACTCGAGACACACTGTGCACAAAACGAATGCCATTTTCAGAGACGCGAGCGACGCTCGAGACGGAGAGAGTGAAAACGGGATGCTGCGCGCGAGCGAGAGTGCCGAAATCGCGGATGGATGTGGTGCATCTGTGGGGCCCCCCTGCTATAGGTACCTGAATACAAGTACTTGCGCAGTGACTTATTACATTCATGTAAATGAGCGGAGCGAGAGAGAACGGTCAAAAATGTGAAATAGACGGCGAGCGTTTGCGCTCGTGGTAAGTGTAAGTAAGTACACAGTGAGCGTGTATACTTGAACAAACTCTTCGACGGCTTTTTAGCGCTTTGCGTCGACGTGAAATATTCACGTGGATCCCTGACTGAAAAAAAGTGATTTATTGGTGATGACTCGAGGATTTGAGACATCATCAATGATTTATTTGGAAATGGCTCATTAGTAATGATTAATTGGAAATGACTCATTTGGAATGATTCATTAGCAGAGTTTGGAAAATCGTTAACAACCAATGAATTGTATTGAGTTTTCCAATCTAAATCCGAGTACGAAGAAAATTTTTTAATAAGATTTTTCCAATCAGTCATTCCCAATGAGTCATTCCTAACGAATCGTTCACAATGAGTCATTTCTCAAATGAGTCATTGGTAATGTCTCAACTCCCTGAGTCATTGCCAATAAGTCTTTTTTTTAGGCAAGAATGAGGAGGCATCCTCATAAGCTGTGAATTATTAAAAGCATTTATGCAGGCGTGTAGCGATTAACTGATGATTCGATGGAGAATTTTTTTTCGTTTCACAACAAGATTTGGACGTAATACTTTGATGATTCACTATGAGCTAAGCAGCTGAATTTGGGAAACGTGATTGTATGCGTTTTAAGCTGGCCAAGTGTAATGCTCCTATTCAAAAGAGAATACGTGACTGTGTGAGATTTGAGGACGACCATGACAGAGATTCTCGGGAAGAGTTCGATCCTTCTTTTCTGTAATTTCAATCGTTGAAGTTTAGTCAATCATTTCATGAGATTCAGAGGAAAAATTATAAAAGAGTAAATGAGTTCACGTCGAAGCACCATACAGTACTAGGGCCGTTCTTCAAAACATGCAATCAATTTAGCCAATCTTTTCTCGACTATTTGCAATCAAATTAGAATCAGGCTGTGTACAAAAAATCCGACGATTGACACGAGCTACAAAGATTTTGAGGAGATTTTTCTCCAGCCCCAAAAGAGTATCGGTAAGGATAGATATTTTTCAAATATTATCAAATCAATGGATATTGATCGAGATCGATTGTTTTTTGAGATTGTATGAAAAATGCGTCCAATCTGCAAGACTCAGAAATGAAAATATCGCTTCCTCCCCGACAATTTTGTTTGCAAAATTCGGAACACCGATGTGGACAAAGTGCTCATTTCGTTTATGCTGTTTGTTAATCGTGTCATGAGCTTATAATGAGACTTTTCCTCAAAACCGTTATCGAAACCCGATAGTCACCCCGAGACAACAGTTGGAACAACCGATTTTCGTTCTCATTACTTTCTGAATTGTGGACTCAGAACTATAAAATTCCATTGCGGATCCGGCAAAATTCTCAAAACTCCAATCGTCAGCAAAAGCGAGTGAAAGATCCATCACAAGACTTTTTTTCTTCCGTTCAACCTTGCATTTTCTACTTAGCGTTGCAGTTTGCGCGTTCGACGTTAAAAATTCCAACGCAACACTGCAATCGTTCAAATCAACGAGTCATCGAATGATCAATTGCCTATTTCTACTATCTCAAGTTTTGATTTTACTATGCAGTCATCCGTTCGTTAACTTAATTACGTTCAGTGCGATATGGGACTTGCATTAAAAAATCGCAAACCGGCAACGAGCTTCAAACCGTATACCGGGGCTTCTTTGTCTAACGCACGGCTACTTTGGTCCATTCGTACTTCAACTCCAAGTTTGAATGGATTCATCCGCAGATTGGTCTAGGATGAATTCGTCCAGATTGAAAGCTGTAGTACGAATGGGCCAAAGAAGCCTCAGCGCAACTTGAATACTCAACCAACAAAAAATGTTTCCCCTCGCTACGTCAAGTAAATCGAAGAAAACTTGTGGAGTATAGGCTTGCTTTTTTATGCCAATGTCATGGGAAAACGCTGCCGTGGTAGAGGCCTTGATTAATTATACACGCCATGAGCTAAGACGGCTAGACAAAAGTTATACTTTAGCGCAACACACGAGATAACGAGGACGATGAATAGAGCGTGCCCCGGCGTTCCTCTCTTTTTGGCGCTAAATTCAAATTCGCTTATAGAGCTCGTGGGCAGAATAAAATAGCAATGATGCCGGCGAGGCTGACGAACTCTGGAGAACGCGACGTGGAATTCCAATGCGATTCGCTTGTATGCGAGATGATACCAAATGACTATAGTACGGCATCCTCGAATAACACGAGTATATACACATATATACGAACTTTCATTCCATACTTACAGCAAGGCGCAAAACATATCCGCGACGAGACAAACGAAGCAGCCCGTCGCGAGCGAGATTCGCCCCAACAAATGAAATTCACCGAGACCAGTCCGCAACATCAACGCGATAATCGTAGACTCGAACACAATGGTCCCCTGGAGGATTCCGTCGCCGAGACCGCGCCCATGCAAATTTCGCAGCCACTAGGAGTCGAGGCACGCGTCGTTTGTCTCGGAGACTACTTTCGATTTTGTTTTCTCTATTTATTGTGACGTAGCTCGAATTAATCGCGCAATATGTATTCCGCGGTAGCGAGACTAGCTTAGAGATGTACAAACATTTGCGGAGACCAGTTGAGATTTCGAGCGGCGCGATAAGACGAGCTTGCCCGCTCTAGTGTGTATATATGAACTCATTCGAGTTACCATTTCTCGTGCTACGTAGTTAGGAATGAGTTGAATAGACAAATTTGTAACTGCGCGCGAACGCGGATATCAAATAGGCGCAAGACTCGCTAGAAAAGAGTACAGAAGGAATGTTGCGATGATGTGGCTAACGAATAGGCGCGCTTTCTCCGATTTCGACACTTGACGTATCGGATGTTCCAAGCTGGTCGTCTTACAGCTTCCGTCGCGGGCGCACTATACATCGCGTCCGCATTGCTCCGCCTCCCTGTGACACGAATCGGCGATGAGTCTCGATTGGATTTTCGATTAGCTCTATTTCAAAATTCTTCCACAGATGAGCGACCCTCCCGTACGTGTGTATAAAAAAAAAAACGACGCGCCTCGCCCAAACAAACATACAAATGAGCTCGACTCTCTTCGCTTTCTCTTTACATCGATTATCGCACATTGTACGCGTTCCTCATTCATTACAGAGCCGCGCGCTCATACGTCCAATGTATGACTACTTTGATCTCTGTTATAATGCGTGTTCGGATCGATGGCTCTTGTATGCACATTCAATGTTCGTATTTGCACTTATTACATTCCGTCATTCTTTTTTTTCTCATTTTTTGAAGATTACATTGAGTTGATACTTTGATGGAGGCAAAAAACGAATGATTGTCAAGAAGCAGCTATTTTTGTATTTTTTTCCAAATGGATGCGGAAATCAACGCATCGTAAGGTATACTCTAACAGGTTCGAATTATATTTGGAATGGTAAGTATATGTGACTGCGTAAGAGAACGATACTTTTAATTGATGAAAATAAAAAATGAGAGATTATTATAAAATCGAGCGAAATCGATTCATTTGTACTGGTGTACTCAAGATTCTACAAAATAAAATGCGAGAATTCTTTAATTTTTTGGGTCGAACAACGACAAATATTTAAGTAGAACCTTCATATATACTACGAACTGGAGTGAGCCAACTATAGTCAGAAAACACGCGTTGACTCCGATCGAACCATCAATCATGTGCCGATCCTCATTACTTACTCTCTATCAATTTTTTGAAAGAGCGAAACAAGTGTAGAAAGAGCCGCGTGAGTGGGTTAGACCTCATGATAAACCAACTTGATGAGATTGACGAAGCTTCGATACAGTGTTCTGATCTATCTTGTATCGTTAGTTATGATCTCGATCTAATTCCATTGACATATAATAATAATGTCCTGATCAAAAGAGAACTCGCGCGAATTCAATTCATTTTTTTGTACTCTGATATTTATAGCTGCTTACCAAAACTATATGTCATGGCTGTGTCTTATAATCCGGCCTAAATTCAAAAATGATAGATACCAAAAAGGTGATCTTACCACTTACTGATCCTGTTTTAAGACGAGGTAAAATTTGAAGGAGTATAATGTTTATTTGCATTTGACTTTCGATTCGCACTGCACTTGACCTGTTTCTGAACTCTAGCTCTTGAATATTAATAAGAAGCAAAGAGCATGTACTGAAATGCTGTTAATTTAGGGCTCGTGATTCGCAAATGAAAATATATATCAAAGATCGATTCCCGGCATTAATTGGGACTCTAATATTTTCCTCCGCTCTCGCAGACGTAAGCCACGTATATAGCCTTGAATGATGATAGCCTACGGTACATCTGAACGAAACAATTGATTTTCATCGTAATATCATATCAATTTGAGAGTTATTCATAAAATCAACAAATGTGGAATAAACCGTATCTTGAACCGCCGTGACCCGTGTTGATGCTCGAGGTATCTGCCAGACTGACGTTTCAATCAGATTGGGAATCATCCATTACTATTAGTTTACCGAAACCGTGGACGTAAAATTTTGAAGGAATATTCTCACTGCAACTTCCATGAAACTTTTGAATGGCCAATGTTCCATGAACGGCGAAATCGATGTTTCGGAAACGAAATGAGGCCAGAGCGTCTCGATCTCATTGGGTGGTCTCTTAAAATTACGAATATATATATATATATATATATATATATGGTACTGTGCGTGACATAGTGAATGAAGCAAAAAGTGATCAAGCACCAAGAAAAAGTCATCATTCAATACTGCGAGTTGAAATGCACGCAGCCCCGAAATGTAAGAGTGAGAATGAGCATCACATTTTGATTGCAAATTGACATTTTTGCTGGGGCAACGAAAGTTATACAGTCCTCTTTCTGAGTTGCAAAATGTTTCGCAGGAGTAAATTTTCTTTCACTCACATGGTGATCCGCTCTTTTCATAAACTCATGTTGTTGCATGGGTGTAGAAGATATTACAACTCCTCCTAACTAAACGTCCCGATCGGTGAAATTTGTCGCACAACAGATCCTCGCTTTGCACCTCGCTTTGCACCCAATAGCGGAACCCATCAGATTTTCGAAACTTCGAGTTCGCGACCGCAACAAATGAGATTCGCGCACAATCAATGGCCGACATAATCGATATTTTTTGTTGAATCAATTCCTGAATCGTGTAAATAGAAAAGTCAGCGAATTTAGGACCATACAATATTTACTCTCATGTTTATTCGATTATTCATGTTCATGATATAACTGCTGTTTGTTAAAAATTACGGGATCAAGAAACTCTCACGCACAACATTTTGTAAGTAGTGGCAATGAATGACGAGAAACTGATAAAAATCATCCGAAACTATCAGCCAGGTCTTTTTTTTCACTTCAAAGAATGAGACACGAAACGTACGGCTGCAATTAAACTCGCACTAGTGCACCGCAGGTTGCATGCCGACAGGTGCCGCGAGGAGTGACGTGTGACGTATACCTATATATGCGGAATAGCGTCTGCTTGGCCATCAACATAACCTAAAGTTATTCGACGATCCATTCAGATCCATGACTGATGTGGATCGTAAATCGCTTCGTAAACAGTCATCTCAGAAGTTTCGAGGTTTCCTTGCAAAACGCGAATAATTATTAATAAAAGTTCGGCAGTTATCTCATCACGATAATCACTCGGATACCAAAAAAAGCACTTGTTGAATAATTGTGCTTTGCGGTTCTTCTTCCAAGTTTCCGACATCGCGGTGTTTGTTGTCATCGTTATCCTTCATCCTCCTGATGCCGACGAATATGTAGAAACTTGTCTATTCGTTCCTGAAAGAGACAGAGTAAGAATTGAGAGCACCATACAGTTTTGAACTTGATTGAACCATGCTGTAAAAAATTGCGTGAAACGAGAAGGTGACAAATATATAGGCGAGATGACGAGTGCCGGCGATTCCGAGCTGAGCGACTGGCCAAGCCCACTGTGCAGGCTCTGCGCCGAGAACAGGCCGAACCTTATCGGCATTTACGACCCCGAGGGCTTGCGTCTCGACATTCACTCCAAGATAGCCAAATGCTTGCGAATCCAAGTAAGTGATTATCGATGAACGACTGCTGCCCATTGTGGGCCTCTCACCTGGAGTATGTCAGTCTCTTCTAAAGAGTAGTAACTCTGCACACTCGGAATAGACAAATCTTATAACAACTGTAGAATTCTCACTTACTTGATTTCTTGGCTTCTAATTGTAAGTATGATACTAAGATATTGGAACTTGTGATACTATCAAGCAGGCTATTTTTCACACATTATAGATCAACAGAGATCCTTAACAGTGTAAATACAAAATTACAGTTACTCTTAAGGAAACATTCCACAATCACATTTTTTTCCTATGAAAGTAACTCAAGGATGGGACACTTTTCAATTTGCGCATGTCATACAGTGTTTGATTTGAATCCCCAAACCATGTTTCTGCTTCAGGTTTTCATCAATGACAACTTGCCGTTGTTGGTTTGCTTAGAGTGCTGTAGACTGTTGAACCAATCACATGAATTCTATGAAAAAACAGATCAAGCACAACATTCTCTCCGACAAATTTTTTCCAAGCATGATGGCGGCCTACGACATGAAACAGTCCAAGACACTTTTAGGTGTGTAACAAATTCAGGTGCATGTGATATATCAAAAAAAGAGGCTGTGTCAACAGGAGAGATTATACAAAGTGCTTTTGATACAAATAATCCCTGTGCTCGTGAGAGTGGAGATTTGATTAATACCGTCCACCTAAGTATTGAAAAAGATGGGCAGACTCATGGTTGTGCAAGCATTACAGAAGATATAGCTTTAGAATTAGAAGATACCAATATATCAATTTTGAGACATCGTCTGCTACAGATTGAAAAATCAGAGCCGCGCGATTATTCCATAGACAGGGATTTCAATTTTGATAGTGATATGAAAGGTGATATAAAAATTCCTGAAGATTACATGACTGGTTTGTATTGAAGATTTACTTTTCTGTTTCGTTTTCTTCACAAACTTATTGTACAAATATGATTGTTGTGTGCAGGTACAGAAGCAGACATCAAAATGGTTACTGAAACTAGAACCTGTAGCAATTTAGAACAAACTTCTGTAAAGCCAAAGAGAAGAAAGGGTCAAAAAATGGATAGGTATCCATGGCTGTGTACAGACTGTAATGACAAGTTACCAAGCCTTAATTCTCTACAGAACCATCACAAAACTGTCCATAATCAAAAAGCAAGATATATGTGTGTGCAGTGTAGTAAGGTTTTCGAAAAGTATTATGGGTTCTTAACACATGTGAACAGACATAAAACAAGAGCGAAATTCAGGCAAGTATTTTCAGAATCGTACACTGAAAGATCTCCATCAATTGATGTCGTCAATCCATACTTATCTCGTTTCATGCTATTATAGATATTTGTAGGATTCTGAAAGTCAATTTTCCCAGAATTTGCGTCTGAAATCAATGATGAATTTCGGCTTTTCCGATTTCAATAATTAAATTTTTGTTAAACTCTTAGAAATCAAACTGGTCATTGTGTAAAATTGCATTCATGATGATTAAGATTAGATTTCAAAATTATAACAAAACGAAACTTCTAAGCCCAAGAAGCCAGAACTATGATTTGGTTCAGTTCAAGTTCTTATCTCATTATCAGCTCTATTTTAGGCAAAAAGAAATCAAAATCAAAATTTTTTCGTTTTTCATGCTTCTATTTTATTACAACTGTCATGCTTCTTTTGAGCTATGAGACGAAGAAGAGCACAATTAATGATGTCTCTCCACTTTCTCTTTTTTTACAGCTGTGAAGAGTGTAACAAGACCTTTGCTGATGGAAAAGTATTGGATTCACACAGATCCACTCACAGTGAAGCAAGGCCCTATGTTTGCCAAAACTGTGGGAAAACCTTCAAGCAAAAAAGTGCTCTACACGTTCATATGCAATGTCATTTGCCAGAAGATATGAGAAATAAATTTCCATGTGAAGTGTGCGGTAAAAGGTAATAAAATTCTGAGTGCTGTAGTATTCTCCATACTTCCTCTTTTCTATTCAAGTCAATATGCATGTTATTGGGAAATATTGTCTGTGGCCATGAATACATCAAGATGAATCAAATTCATAGTTTTCTAATGGGTTTCAAACCTATCCTATCTTGCTTCATTGAGATTCTTTATGATTGGCACTGAGGAAATTCTCTGAAAAAACACAGGAAAGCAATTAATGAGCCCATTCTCAGAGATCTAGTACTCAATTCTACGCCAATATATAATTCAAAGCTTGGCCCATTCCATACTGACTAACACTGACACCAAATTGAGGCATACTTTTCTTAAATTTTCAGATTTAGCACGAAGCCTAATTTAGTGACACATAAACGTATTCATACTGGTGTAAGAAATTATATTTGTGATCAGTGTGGGAAAAGTTTTATTCAAAAAGGAAATTTGGAGGCTCACTGTAAAATACATTCTGTGGAAAAACCCTACAAGTGCCCCTCTTGTACCAAAGCGTGAGTAGTGTTTAATTTCCCTGTTGTTTCAAATTATCGTTGTTAATCATATCATTGACACTAAAATTAAACGTTAAGTGACAACCCAAAGTCAGTTTATTTAAATTAGTTTGCGTCACGTGCACAGTGAGATTTAACACATAACTTGATTCCTCACTGCTTGAGTGAAAAATTAATAATTGTTCAACAACTTAGATGATTACTCTCTCTCGCGTGAACTTTAATTCATAGTCTCGTCCGGACCAGGGCCGTTTTGTAGCCCATGAATGGAATTTGTTAGTACGAAAACACGAATCAGAATACATTCATTAACATTTAGAGGACAGATATGGCCACTACACCGGCCCACAGTCTATAAACTTTATAATAAAATCATTGTACATAAGAATTTTGATTAAAATCGGAGGTCATTTCATTAGGAAAAATCCCCGTCCTCTAAAGTTTGAGGCAAAAAATTACACCAAGCTGTTTTGATGATGACTTAAAATCTTCCATGCAGGTTCAAAACGCCAATGCAGTTGAAAAAACACGAAACTGTCCATACGGGAACTAGACCTTATCGGTGTGATGTGTGTGGTAATGCTTTTAGAGAAAAAGGCACCCTGAGGGAACATCACAGAATACATACTGGTGCTATGCCTTTCTCCTGCGAATTCTGTGGCAAACGTTTTCGATTCAAGGGAATTCTCACGGTAAGTTTTTGAAAGGCTAGAGAAAAAGTATCCTGACAAGAAAATTTGGTGGCAGTTATCGGTGATAAACGTTGTCATCTTTTATAATCGTACGAATGATACAAGAGTACAGCTCCATTCGAGAAAAAAGACCTAAGATTTGACCCGAATTTTCATGTAATGATAAAAAGATGTTTGGAATAATGCAGATGCTCTAGAAGAAGCCATCCGATATTTTCCTAATCAACTCAGAAACTATTCGCTAAATTTCAATGAGAGTGCTTGATAATGATACTATGATTCGATACTCATTGTTGAACGGGAATATTTATTCTAATCAAATGATACTTCCACAGACGCATCGACGGCAACATACGGGAGAACGACCTTATAGTTGCGAAGAATGCCAGCACCATTTTACCAATTGGCCAAATTACAACAAACATATGAAACGACGCCACGGTATCGATACTTCTATCTCGAAACAAAAGCCCGATCAAAAACAGCCGGCTCCAATTCGGAAAATATCGCAACCCCAAAAGAGCCAAGAAGCTATACAACAACGCCATCAAAACCACAATGTCACCAGTGCTTCTCAAGAGCCAATGACCGTCACGGCAACCACTGTACAGGTAAATATTTTGCCACAACTTGAATCATTTGCTGAATAAAATTATACCATTTATCATTTTGAGAAGTCAGGGACATATTTTCCTTCGGGTATACACCAATGCAAGAAGAACTTTTTCGTGCCTCATTTGAATGAGATAAATAGTTTGAATGCTCGCGTCTTACTTCTTGTCGGTTCTTATTCTTTGACGATATTTTCTTAAATACGACTTTCATTACAAAATTGGTCTGATTATAGAAAAATCGGCCCTTTCATGCCATGAACCCTCATGTAGATGACAGGGTACCCCGTACCCATCGCTGCGTATTTCTAGTGAATCCTCTTGATGCCGTAGAATTTTACAATTGATGCTTGGATTCTCGCTATTTGGGTATTTTTGGGGATACATCGGGGGCCTTTCTTGCGGTTTTCCAACTTGACATGATTGTTTCTGAACATTGTACACCTTTTGGCTATAACCGGGTACTTGGGTACACAAGAGCTCTGATGAACTGTTGAAATTGTCGCATAGATGATTCAGAAAGAATATAAGGATCAGCTAGTAAAGATAATGATCAGAGCGATATTACATGACATTATTGTCCACTCTTAAACTTTCTTGCATGGATAAAAAGTCAAACAATTATAAGGCTCGCTTGTGACCGCTTTTTTGCTCTCAATTTTATTCTACGCAAGCTTATATGATGAAATACGCTCAAAAGGCTGTTACGAATCTCGTGAGAAGTAATTAAATTACAACAAACCCATCATTTCTCAGCTCTAATTTACTACATTGGGTCACTTGTTCAACGAAAAATCTGTAATTAGATACCCGGCTACCCGGTTAACAAACGCGAGTAAAACTGGTCGTTGACCTAAAGTTTATATCCTATCCGCTGCGGTCTAAGTTGAACGTGCTTTAATTCATGTGAGAGAATTGATTCTCACAAGAGATCACAAAAGGGACTGAATCACTCTATATTTTACTTGTGATCTTGATTTGAACACTTGCATTATGTTGCTATTAGATTCAAATCTTCCGGATCGGTTAAAAGGCTCACAGGCTCACGCGATTTCGTAACTGTTTCCGGGTCTCGCAAAAATGCTCGGAGACCGAATTATTACTATGCTTATGAAATTTCGCTACATTTGGGTGCCCGCAAAATTGCTTTTACGAAATTTGCATCTCGTGTGTAAAGTCCTTAGCTTTTGAGCAATAATTTTGATAATCGCCAGCAGCCTGGGCGAAAAATCAGTCGCTTTAGAGTGCACTAATTAATCTTGGCGCGAGATGTGCCATTCTTATCCACTTCGTTTGATAAGAGATGTCTGAAGGAAATCTTCAAGACGCTCTCGATGTTCCATGGTCGAGTCACGATCCGAATAAGTAAAACAGATGCCACAGAGCGGATGTTTC
>JAPYYZ010010530.1:0-10171 GCA_030522705.1 Eretmocerus eremicus
AAGATGTCAGAACTTCTTAGTTTTGATGCGGCGCGTCATGGATCCGAGAGGAGTTAAGCGGGTTCGAAAATACAGCAAAGCCGACCAGAGCGGCGACGGAAGGGCTCGTGTGCGAATCATCGAGTGAAAGATGAATATGTGTATATAGGCTCGCCGAGTGGCTGACGGACGTTCTGACTCGTGGCCAGCGAGTGATGGAGCTTTTGAATATCAGCTGCACGCCCACAAGAGCCGAGGTTTGCATCACTGAAGCGAGAGACGCGCACGACCGATCGTCAAAATAGATTTCGCGTCCAACTTAATTTTACTCTGCGACCTTAAGTTCAGTAAAAATTCATTCTGGGTCTTATATCATCATCACCATTACAATCAAGGATGCAATTTCTGAAGTTCTATAGAAAATGGGAGGGGTATCTCGACGAGTGGTTGTGATTATTTAACGAAGGGAAATCAGTGCCGTACTTATAGATCCTCCTTGAGAAAAGTTTAATTTCTTCCGTTTTAACCTTAAAATGCCACCTTTGAATACGATTTTAGGGTTCTTACAGCAGGGAAATTCGTGTCGGCACGGTTATTTCGGGAGCTCAAAACTTATTACTTCGCTTTGGTTGGAAGATGAACTGTTCTACTTTTTGGTAAAAACATTTTTTGATTGTTTAGGTTACGTATGTATTTTATGTTGGAACTGATTCTATTGGCATTTCAAGAATCAGTTCACAAGTAAAATTTTGAAGAAATCCTGCAATCGAGTCATATAAATTCATGAAATATGTATTCACGCCTTGTCGGCATGGAATTTTTAGTAGGACTTTAATTTTCGGAGCGCAAGCTTACTGCTTGAAATGAATTTGAGCACAAGACAGAGATACGTTTTGTACCAATAATAACGAAATTCGGAACGAAGAAACTCGTCATTTGGTTTATGAGCAACTATTCGTCAATAGGCGGGCATACACTGAGGCATTGAATCCGTGCAATTCTACTCATGCCTCGTTCTTCATATGCGAATTTCAGAGGCACCTTTAGCTCAGAAATTATCATTCTCAAACGAGCTTGTTAGACGGTCTCTGTCGCTTCTAAACGCCTTTGTACCATCTTTCTTTCTCTTTCCTCCTGTTCCCCCTTCTGACTCTCGGTATATTTTATTAATAAACGTCTGGGAATGATTAATGGACGAGTGGACTAGGCGCAAGCATGTCTCATGCTTGTGTGAGGGTGAGTCAACGAGTGAATGGACGGCAAAAAATAATATCTACGGACGAACCAGAAAAACGACCTCGCGATTTGTTTTAGACTCGAGGAGAGAGACTTTTCCTGGCTGAAACTGTCATTACTGACAAGATAACGAGCATAAAGCTTTCTGAGACACCGTGAGATCGTAGGTGCGTGCGGGTGAGTTTAGATGAATAACTATTACAATTTAACTCTCTCAGCACGGAACTGTTTTCGCTCACGAGAAATTTTTTTTTCAATTGGAAAATATTATTTGGGTCAAAACTAAGTGATGAAAGTTAAAATTTTCGATTTTTCAAATTTTAGACTCTGCACCTCTAGTAGGCGTATAAAACCAGATCTCGAAATGATTCCTGTGGGATTTTAGTTCTCAAGGGCTAAAGCAATTTTCTGAATTTTTTCAGATCTTAATTCCGTCGAGCCACATGAATTTTATCACCAACTCGTTGTTACCCTGTATGTCCTCGTATGAAGACATTCATACTGAAAAAGTTGATTGACTAATTTTTCTCATTTCAATGATTATGTAAACTTATCCCCCAAGGAAAGTGATCTTGCATACGTGGATTTGATTTGGAAGCTGACTAAAATAAACTCTGGTTCAGTTAAGAGCATGTCAAAGTTTTAATGTACCGACATTCATGATAAATTCATTTAAAATGAAGCTATACAATATTTCGAAAATATAGCTCAAGACGGCTATGCGTATTGGTGGAATGAATCACTGTGTAAAATTTTACAGCGATCCGCTGCAAGCTCTTGGAGTAATCCGGATTATAGCGCATTTAGAATATACTTGCACCATAATTGAGATTCCTCCAAGAGCTTTCCACGTATGACTCCAAATGTTTACACTGTGATGCATTTCACCAATATGCATAGCCACCTGGAGCTATATTTTTGAAAGATTGTATAGCTTTATTAAAAAAAAATTTATTATGAATGTCGGTAAAGTAGAGCTTTGACATATCCTTAAACCTCAAGTTCGACGGAGCTCTCATCAAAGTCTGAATGAAAATATGAGTAGGATTCGATAACGCAATGCCCAACGAGTCGTTAACGGGATCTTGATCTGCCAAAATTCTGTGGCACATGGTCATCACTACTATAAAACAGCAAATGTGGTGTGTAAACTCAAAAATTTTTACGTTTCATTTCGATTCGCGTCTCGTAAAAAACTAAAGCATTCTATGCCTTCGGTATTATTTCATTTCCATTTCAAAACTCCTAGAGAATCCACTTGCACAAAGTACGATGTCACCAAACTTGATGGAACTCATTTTCAGTAGCATACCCATGAGTCCAGATTGTCCGAATTCAGGTTTCGTACGCAAAAGACTATAGGCCGGGATCTGACTGACGGTATCGATGGCGGCCATTAGTAACTTATTTTAGCTATGCGTAATCGACCATAATCATCTAAAATCAATCACAAGCTCATCAAAGTTGTCGATAAGAGTCAATATTTAGAGTTATTTTCTCCCGTCTGGGACTTTGATATTCCAAACAATGTTCAGTTAAAATTCACTGGAAGTGCATTCCCAGACACACGTGTGTTACAACATAACTCAGATGCGATCAAAACTGTCTTATTTTCAATTTTCAAACTCATTTCCTCCAAGCTAAAAATTTTTCTAGCGGTAATTCTCGACGTGAGATTAACGAAAATCGACGTCCCAAATCCCATTATCACAACTTGTCACCAGACGCTACGAAAGTCGCGAAAAATGGGCGAATTTCATCTTGCCATTCCAGTGTATATCCACCACAAGGCATGCGGCTGTCCAGTACCGGCAGCTAATCGTGCCTGATAATAGAATTGAGACTTTACTGAAATCGCGGGTAAATAATGTCAATCCGTATTCATTATAGACTGGATGCCCTTCAAACTCGTCGATATGTAGAGAAACCGATGGATCTCAAGTGTCTATCTAAGAATTTTAAATTCTCCATCTTCAAATCACCGCCGATGATGGAGCAGATCTCTATAGATGAGGCACGAATTTTCGCGCAAGGTCAAGCTGTCGGAGAGGTTTATAAGTACCCGAGGCACGGAGAGAAATCCCATTGGGCTTGGGATTGGCTCGCCGTGATGGTAATACGACGGCTTATAGCTTCGAGGAAAGTCTGGAGGAGCCCGTCCGCAGTAAGGAAAATCAAGATTCCTTCCTCATTTGAATGTGTACCCATGTTATCCCAGAGAAAGAGCAAAGTCCCCGAGAAGGAGAGGGAGAGGGATGGCCAGAGAGAAAGATGAAAGATTGATCTAAGCATAAAAGACGAATCACGTGGCGTGCAGATGGCAGCCTTGTTTTCCGGATCCGAGACTTTTCTAGCCGCAAACTGAGTATATGAAACTATAGAGTGACAGTCGTATCCCGTCCTTACCGCAGCAGATCTCTGAATCCCGCTTAGCAGTGGATCAGGATATCCCCTAAGCTAGAGTCATGTCATTATACCAAAATTGACAAGTCGAGTTCGACGAGCGTGATAGAATCGAAATGAATAAAATAATCACAGTGCAGGTGTTGACGAAAAGTCTATCCGACACTAGACTAGATCTTGTATGACTCTTGGATCCATTCAGCTCATCCTGACAGTTATCAATTGAATAATTAATCTTTAGTATCTATCCATTACATTTTGCATCCAGATGATTCGGATAACATTTTATCTCGCTCGCTAGAGATTAGTTCTCTTATAACTACTCTATAACGATTTTATGAGTAACGAAAAAGGAACCATAGTTTTTTCAATTTGTTTTTTAAAATATTTCCGACGTGATACTCGAAATATGAAAAATATTGTATGTAGGACACTACCAGTTCCTCGAGCTGTGAGCAATAAAATTGGAATTTGGCGCACGGTACGGTGAAGCGGCTTCTGCAGCAGCTTATCATTGTGTTCGTAAATCCAATTGAATCCCGTCTACTCTTGAGAGTTCTAAGATTGGACGTGGGCAAAATTTTGGCTGACTTGAGCCAGCAGTGGTTCTTAATTTAATTTTACGATCGCATTTCGCACTTGCACATAGTATGCCGGAACGTGTCGACGCTCGCAAGAGTGGACCCTCGTAAATTACGTCCGCGCCAGTAACTTTTGAGCGGGAATCTACTCTTTTGCTCGAGGCATGGTTCCATTGTAACCAATGCTCGACCGTTTCTAGGGACAGACTTCCTGATTTTGTAAACTGCGACGAGAGTCGGAGTAATCGCATTTTCAATATCCCACAACTCAACGTGTGTCTTCTAGATATGCGGCTCTTCAGATCGAAAATTTACTGGATATTCAGTTCTTCAGTTTTCCTCTGACCCATGATATTCATGAATAGCAAAGGTGGTGGAATTTTCAAAATATACTTTCAATTGTCTGGAAGCAGTTAGCGCCAGCTGCATCAAAATTCTGATGGAAATAGTCCACAGTTGTAAATGCTAATTTCTCGCTTGTTGTTGGCATCCGAGTTGACATCATATATCCAATTCTGAAAATGATTGAAGAAACTATTCGACAGTCGCTCTCAAGTAATCGTCAATACTTGACGATCTGGAGAACTTTCCATCTATCTCCACCTGAACGATGAGAGATCATTATAAATTTTACCAACAAAACCTGTTAGATAATTACAATCACCAATGTAAAAATAATGGACAAAACAGTTTCCGTTGATGATGATCTCTACATGAGTTACTAGTTGAACTTCAAGTTTTCCTGGATAACAACCGTTATTATAAGGTCGAAACTCGCATGTCATTGCGGAATAAAGGAATTTTAGCAGGAAAAACCGATCAAGTTTGATCTCAACTGAGCTATCGAGTGAGCTATTCGATAGTTGTTCTAAGGAGAAAGACGAGAAAGGTTGAGATGAAACCAAAATCAAACAACAAAACAAGAACGAACAACAGTAGAATCAATGAATACACTGATAAGAAGAGGACTCATTTTGAACATCAAAAGAAGGACCAATCGATGAGTTTGACTTTCTTTTCAGGAAATGCATTCCAAGATAATGAACGTAGTATCTTTCTCTGTTCTTCCTTTCACTCAAAGCAGATTCTTACGTTTACTGAAACACGCAGCGATAAAGAATACGAAACTGATTGTATTGGAACCCGCTTATTGATTCATAAAGGATGGTTTTCTCTTTTACTTTCCTCAAACTGAAAGCATTGGCTCTTCAACGCGATAAGCTTGCCGATGCGGATTTCTATAGAATCGTTGTATTGGCTCTTTCACCTCTCATCTGACTAACAAAAAAATCGTACCGCCACATGTATCAAAAATTAGAAACGTAATGAAATTGTTGAAAGCTCTTATGTCCGCGAACTTCTTTTTTGTAAATAAATATTAGACGCACTTTCTGAGATGAATCAATTGGCATGGCCCCACACAATCGGCAACGCAATTTTATTATTTTTCTATCCCACTCTGGGTCGCAAAAGATCTTTCATTGCAATAATTGTATTTTTTGACTGAAAAGCCTCGAATTTTGAGTTTCTATCTTAAGCCACTGTACGTAACGCTCATACAGCACCAAGCATTCAAATGAAATCTACGTCAGCTCATTTTCTTAGTTTTGAACCCTTCGATGATCAGGTCGTTTCGTTTTTCAAATTTTTGCAGTTGGAAACGAATGAAAATCATTTTTTATGTTAGGAAACATAATTTCGAAACATTCGTAATCCATACATTTTTTTCCTTGCCTAAACTATACAAAGTAGAGCATTCAATCTATAGAGGGGTCGAAACGAAAAAAAAACCATGTGCCATCGGATTCATACGAGTAATTCTGACAGTTTCAGTTCATGAATTGGAAGTTTCTGAGCCTTTGCAGGACTTATGGAAGATATTTCATGACTCAGCTGTTATAATGAACGTAATAGCCTATCATTGTAACTAACAATAAGTTCTTTATTCTACCGAGTTTTATCTCAGCTTGATTTGTAATGTAATCAACACAAAATGATGAAAAAAATCTCCTCATTAGCATGCATCTGACAGCCTTGACAACTAGGGGTTCAATGTTCATTTGAGTAGTGATCTTTATTATCAATTGTGCAGGTCCCTATTTTTGCATCGGCGCAGTTACATATGTAGAAATTATGTATGTAGTCGCGGGTAAGATTTGCATCAAATATTGTATTCTACAAAAAGTCTTTGCCGAGAAACGTGAAAGTATCTTCATAATTTTATGCAAGACAAATCTACAAAAAACAAAGTGGAAAGCTGGTATTTGTTTCGGAATAAGTCATGTTTCTTGTTGCTGTATTCCGTGTAAAGACCCTTGATGAGCCATAATTTAATTTACGTATTAGGTGGCATTAAGCAACTACGCATAAAGGCTTTTACATGCCCCGTAGAATATATACGAGCACATGAAAAGTAGGCATAGAGTCACCGTATTAAAAGATCGATTCAAGAAAATCCAGTTGATTGAGGACATGTAAAATGTTAAGTTCTTAGTTTTACGTCTCGGCACTGAGGACATGTAAAAGCTCTATCTTACTGACATTCATCATAAGTTAATTTGAAATATTACAAAACAATATTTTAGAAATTAGGTTCAACAATCTGAACTGCGTATCGGCAGAATGCACCGCTGTGTAAAATTTAGGGGTGATCCGCGGAAATCTCTTGGAGTAATTTGAACTAGGGTACCATTACAATATATTTGCACTATTGTTCAAATTACTCCAAGAGCTTTCTGGGGATCACTCCAAAATTTTACTTATTGGTGCATTTTGCCGATACGCAATTGGGATTGAAGCTACTTTTTCAAAATATTGTTTTGTTTTATTTCAAATCAATTTATTATGAATGTCGGCAAGGTAGAGCTTCTTCTCCCTCTCAAGGAGGTTCCTCTGGTATGGAAGGGATAATAGTTGTCGGAATTCGAATTTTGTCACATGTGGTGAATTATCTGGCGAAATTTATTAGGAAGAAGTTACCCGTGCCCTTTCAAAAAATATTTCCTACGTATTGGAGAGACTATGAAAAAAGTTCCATCAAAAACTCGCTGTTACAACTATGCACTTTTCAGAAAAATTGAGTTTTTTCCATAAGCATACATGTTAAAGTGGCCGAAATAGGCCTTCTGGTAACTTCCGTGCGAGCTACCCCAAGTTAACAATAATTTGCACATGGCTTTTTCTCGTCGAAATGAACAGGTAGTTTTCTTGTAACATGGCTTTTGGGGCAACGATGACCATCAGTACTGTGTGAGTACGCATGCACTTGTGTATGTGCTTATGTGCGCGGCTAATCTAAACGTTCATGCGAATTGGAGATTGCTCGTTGTTTCAGGAAATCGTTTTTGGGATTTCGGAAAAAGAGGAATAGTCATCGTTGAGGCGAGAAAGGGAGAGAGAGTGTAGAATACGAAGAACTAGAGATAAAACTGAAAGAGAAGATAGAGGCAAAGAAGAGATCCTCGCTAATGGGGATTTAATGACAGACAGCTGCCCGTCAGTCATTACAAATTTAGACGACTATTTCGCCTCTATAGAGGATATATCCACATAGGCTCTCGTGCCATTTCTGCGGTAGTACTATATCGTCCCATTTAAATCTGCCGCGACTACCATTGCATTCGATCTTTATCGATTCTGGTTAGGGTAGCTCTAATATTGACTGAAACGTGATTGAGTTGAGAAGTTCCAACGATAGAGCCATCGGGTATCTGTGTACACAATTGAGCTCAACTTCAATTTGGAAGATATATTTTGAATTTCCTAAATGATGAAATCATTTCATCTTTCTAGGGTTTTGATTTGTCAAGATGAGAAAATGGGAATTCTATAATCAATCCAATAGACAACGACACAGTTACTTTCTGAACTTGCACAAGAAAGTTGTTTTCAAAAACATACGCAAACAACGTATGCTTCATTGTGTTCATGCTTAGAAAGATTGCTCAATCGTTGATATGGATTCCTTCAAAATTAGTGCATCATGCGAGTACACTGATCTCTTGAAAATGGAAAAGGATTAAGACCATGTACGATTTTTTTGTATTTTTTAAAAAACTCCACAGCTCTAACAATAAACTCTGAATGGTCTCTGGCGTCCGGAAAATTATTCCATAGTGAAGTTGGGAGAATCAGTCCTAAATTCTTTTTTACCCTAGAATCGAAATACTATTCAAAAAAGATTTTCCCGTTTTGTGTCACTTTTTGTGAGCGACATCGTTTCCATTGAACCGCAATTCAACTGCAGTAGATCACGCTTAATGTGATCACATCATCGGGACCGTAACAATTTGATTCTATTAAGGAGATGTCGGATACCGGCATTGTCGAATTTTCAAATTTCTCCACGAATTTTCGAAATATCGCAAAGATTGATAGTAACGCCGATCCTAGATGACTGACAGAATCGGCTTCACTACCCAGATCCGCGATACCTCGAAAATCCATCAAGTAATTTGAAAACTCGATGATGTCGGTAAGTATGCAATGAGGATAGGACTCCGGCATGCCCTTAAGCGGGTGATTTTAATAGCTAATCAAAATCTACATAGGCTCATATGGGTAGAGCAGTCGACGGGGGTCAGTGGTTGCGATTACATTAAGCGGCCAATTTCATTATCTCGGTGATCACAGTAAGCATGACCTACTGTAATGCAGATTTTATGGGGCACATTAGAAGTGGACGATCAATCCTTTCATACACTCAATTTGAATCATGCAAACAAGGCTCTTTGATTAGTCACCCAATTCGATATGTATTAATATTCAACACGCATTAGTGTATTTCATATCATTGTAATACATTCAGTTATATGCATCACAATATATACAAAGATCCAGAGAAATTACACTGACAGCAATCGAGACAGATTGCGATGAATTAAATCTTGTCAGGAGGATAGAATCTTCATCATCAATCAGATGTACTTGAACTATTCATGCAGCCAGTTGGTCAATCATTAAGGAATCTCTTCATCTAAATCGGCTATATTGATGCCTGTTTACATCCTATCCATGTTTTATCATTTTTGATTCATATCAATTCTACTCCCGGAAATGAATTGAATATCTCTTTCCAGGTACAGTTTTAGAAATGCGAAACATACTGTTTTATTCATCAACAAACTAAAAACATAATGCTATAATATTAGCTTATCGTCGCAGGACTAATTAAAGCATCGACCCGAGAATCGTGGGCTATAATTTTATTCCCAACGTTTTCCGTAAACATTCATATTGATTCAATTTGACTGTTTTTTAGTCATAGCGATCAGAGTTATGCTTTAACACAATGCTTGGCTTTCGTGGACATGTTCTTACGTCAAAGATATTGAGTAATACCAAAATAATGGGGAATTGCTTAGTCGAGAAATCAACACGTTGATGTTGATTTTCTCCCTAAAATAGAGGTCCGTGGGAGATTTACATGTATGAAATAGTATTTTATGACACCGCACGTGGACGGGTAGTTTTGTTGTACGAAGGACTGTAAGCGAGTGTTACAAGTCCTTCGTACCAATACTACCCCTCCGCACGCGGTTTCATACAATATTTTATAGCACGAATACCTAAAAATCATGTCCAAAATTGCGATTTTTAGGTTAGAGTGCTATAAATATGATTTTTTGATATTCGTCAGAATTAGGTTAGAGTGCTATAAATATGATTTTTTGATATTCGTCAGAATTTGACCTGAATCTTACGATATTTAACAATTTACGCTTGAAAACTTATTGCAAAATTTTTAATCTAGCACTTGTCCCTAGTGAACATGCAGAGTCAATATAGTTCAACAGAGAGCCATTCTTACATGGTACCGTGGGAACACTGCACTCATGTACTGTATCGTTGTGGTCAGATTTGCCAGTCCTCAACTCGTGTTCGTGAGCATGAATTGTCTCTGGTCTTTTCATTGATGAATTGATTGAGGTGAATGCTGTTTATCGCGACTTCGATAAATGGAACGATCGCTA
>JAPYYZ010010532.1:0-11384 GCA_030522705.1 Eretmocerus eremicus
GAACCCAGATTGAGCAAATGGGATGAACAATATAGCGGTAAATATCGAATACTGGCATTCATAGGTGACAGAAATGTACTTTTGGATTTGCAAACTGGTGGAAAAACAAAAATTGTTCACATCGACAAAATCAAGCACGCTTACACCCGAATAGAGCGTTAGAATCTACATATTTAACTTCAGAATGATAGAGTATTGTTCAACAAATATAGGAAATACGCTTGGATAATATCTCCCTTCACGTACGCGTCGTTGCATCGCGCGCGGTAAAATGGACTGCTCGGATCGCGCGGTTATACGATACGTCATGATACGGTCGAGACCTACTAATTCATAAGAATCTTTTAGAAATAGACGCATAACTCCCTTCATGAACGCATCGTCGGGTCGCGTGCGGTACAAACTGCTCGGATCACGCGGTTGTGCAATGCGTCATGATACGGTCGAGATTTTATAACCACTTATAAGTTCATTCGCATAAGAGCAAGTTGCAATAAGCAAAATTTCACTTCTTAGAAGAATCAACGAATATCCGAAAACCTGTAAGTTCTATTATTCGCACGAACCTCGATTTTACACATCTCATTATTAATATTAGAATGCTAAAGATTTCTTTCCCTTAAGTTGAATCATGCTGCAACGCTCATTATAGTTTTATCAATATATGTAACCTCATAGCTTTAGAACAAGTGTAATCACCTTTGTATTTTTGATTCAATAAAGGATGAAACGGAGACGAGGTTATAAGAGGGTTGTGAAGAGTTGGACTCCGGTGGGGATTCAACGTTCTTACGTTGAGATCTGCACCGAAGGCAACGAGTAAGGTAGCTTCCCATTGGATGGAGCGGATAGGAGGGGCTCCATCTACCTCGATTCCGTTTCTTTTATAAAATATCAAGCAGTGCGATAATTCTTGTCTAACAGCTGCAATAACTCGAAATCTCGACCGTTGAAGTAAATTGCGCAAATACAAGATTTTCGAAATGGTTCAAGGAAACGATTGACTTGCAACAGTAAGCCTGTAGAGCTACCAAATTAAATACACTCATTGGCAGTTAGAGCAATATCCAAATAGAAAAATCGGAGGAAATCCGAATAGAATTGCATTGATGGATATTTCGGATGAATTTGAACTTGTGATGGAACACCATTTTCCACCATAGAGCCTATAAGGGAATGCGGAGAGAGCCTATACTAAAACAGGAAGTTCAAGTTGTCTTACCATTGAGTTGAGCTGTGGCTCTGGAGACGATCAAAATTATTGCTACTTCAGTTGCAAATTTTGTCCAGTAACTCATCACCGAAATTTCTCAATAAATTATCGTGAAAGTATAGCTAAAGCTCAGAACATAAGCTCCTGTACGAGCTATGATGGAGAGTGAATATATATATCCATATCGAAATCGCTTTTAGAAGTCTCAACAATTAGTATTGCAGAATAATCCTGCGCTGAGCAATATAATATGAATCGTTTACTTGAAAACATGAGGATGCAACAAAAGGTGACCAATCTTTCTCGGAATTTAGGAATATCCTCATAAAATTCTAATAGATGCAAATGGGAAGGGCGAAGAAATAAAAACGAATATTTTTATTCTCTTTATAAAAATGGAATACAAAAGATTTTATAGAATGGGTACAAGTTACAGGTGTCCCATATCATAAATAAGTCAAAAGAATGAAAATCAAAAATAACATTCCTCGTTCAAATTACAATTTTGAGGCAGTCACAGTTCTTTCAAACTTTCACATATAAACAAGAACCTGATAATGGCCTTAAATTTTACTGATTTCATTAGAGAAGTACAAATACAAGGCGCCTCTGTGAGGAAAACACAACATAAAACAAGATGGCAATATGGCAGTTGATACGTATGAAAAATGAGGCAGTTGATTGAATCCGGGATACATAAAATGACAAGTTAATTAAATTTTCATACAGTAAAATTGCAACTAATCAGTCGCGTGCACGAGTCGTCAAGATGTAACAATTAAAATGTCCGTCATGAAACACTGCGTCAAAAATGGCCAACTGTTGAACGAAGATAGTCGAAATTTATGAGTCTCGGCACGAGCGTATTCGATAAGTAATTGACTCAAAGATGTTGCCGTTCGTCATGTCTGCCCAATGAGCCCAAAAAACTTCAATGCATGAAACACAGTTTCCAATGCCGCGAATAATCAAAGGAATGCGGCCACACGAGCATGTAATTATTGGAAAATTAGCGCGGGCACCGACAAGATGGACGTGATGCAGCCTCCACCCTGACCACTCATTGTAATTTAAAGGATTATTTTCGACACAAACAAGGCAAAACCAATTAAGCTGGTCAGGGGAGATAGCCACATAACCCTCCACATGAACAACAGGTACTTCAGGATTTTCTAAGACACGGAAGTTGCCAACAAGAAATGCTTGCAAGAGTTGAAAATCTTCGGGACGATGGGGAAACGGCAAGGGACGGAATGGAATAAGACCTGCTAACAGTCCAGGGGCCGGAGGAGCCACAATTATTAAAGGGGGGTTCATGCGTAGGATAACTAAGCCACGACGAGCTTGCAGTGGCTGAGCAGGAGGAAGATGATAAAAAACCGGTGGCAGCTGTACGGAAGGATGACGCTCACCAGCAGGTCGCAACAACGGCACCGGAGCCTGAATTTCTTCGGGAACTTGCAATGGCTCGGCCTGCGGCTCCATAGGTTGCAACGGCTGATCCGGGATGGGTTGCAACAGCTCGGCCTGCGGCACCAAAGATTGCAGTGGCTGAACTTGCGGTGCCTGAAGTTGCAATGACTGGGCTTGCAGCGGGTGTTCGGTACGACGTTGCTGACCACCAACAGGGGCGTGCATAATTGGCAGACAGTGACGGAGCGCATTGATCGGTGGCACCTGATTTGGACTACCATCAGCAGCAAGATTAGAGATGAATGCATTGCCTTCTGTTGGTGACGATGTGGATACAAAGCAGCTCGGTTCGTCGTATGAATTCAAGGGTGATTGAATCTCCGATGCCACGGGAACAGTAACCGTCCGCTGCAGACCAGAATTGGAAGGAGCAGCATGATCAAGCGATACCCTAGGAACTTGCTGTGGCCACGAAGCGGCAGCCGCAGCCACACCAGCTACCTGATCTGGAGCTGTAGCCCCCATAAATGCGGCTGCAGCAACAGCAGCAATCTGATGGTCGGAAGATGCACCCATCGATATCGCTCTGGAGACCGCAGCTATTTGGTCGCAAATCGAGACACTTTGTAAAATGCGTCTAACCTCTGAAAGAGCGGCCTCACGGCACGCGATGGCCCTGTCTCGCCATGATGATCGATTTAAAACTTCATTACGAGTTTCAGCTTCCGATGAACAAGATGCTGACACTTGTGGAATGGGCGACACAGCTGGCGCTGACAGCAATATTCTGACAGACTCCAATATAGCTTGTCCTGTACGGTTCCTCCAGATAGACAAGATATCGTCTGCTGCTCCGGCAGGTTGGAAATTATTTGCATCAATGACAGAAGCGATTCGGCGAAGAAGGGAAAATCCACTTCTGGCCTTGAAACCAGGCAAATCTGATCGGCTTCTCGATGAGACTGATGGTTTCTCTGACAGGGTAATGATCGGGACATCCTCCATAACCAAGCGTTTGCCAGCCGGTGAACCAGAAGGAGCATCTCCAGTGAGTCTCTTTATCGCTGCGCCATTTTTCGATCGTGAAGTAGAAGGAGCAGAATCCGGAATCGGACCGGCTGAGAAGCAACCATGGGCTGGCGATGTATCATGATTTCCTCCATTGGGAGGGAGCGGGACCTGTAAACAAACGGTCCAGTTACCAACGCGAGCAAGGATAATACTCTTGGAACCTTCAGACGCGCGTACAGTGTGTTAAATTATGATCACGTCCATCTTATCACGTCCATCGTACTTCTATTATCACGTGCAAGAGAAGGTATGGTACCTCTCTACGAGAGCGCTCATTACATACTCGGAAATCACGGGTAATTACTGCAAAAAGCAGTCGCTTCATCTTGCATATACTGCAGCAAATTTGATGGCTTATAATGAAAAGGATTCGCGAAGTTGTAAGGGATGAAATTGAAATAATTATCGCAAAATTAAATTGAGTCAACCTTAGAAAATTTGCTGCGGAATTGATTGTATAAGAAAAGGTGGAAACATTTTATAAAATATAATCACAAATAACAATGTAAAACTCAATTTATAGTACCTGTTCATCAGGTAATTCCTGCTTGACACCGGAATAACCAGATGAATGAACATCATGAAACTCCCCATCAAACTCGTACATATCTGCAATGCCCTCATCTATGTCAGCAGGGTTGTTGAAATTATCGTGAACAGGAACGTTTAAGTCGGCAACGCCTTCGTCGTCATTTTCGTGAATTGATGCAGAGGGACTCGCAGGCTCAAGCTTGATTGATGCCTTGTCCGGCTCATCTGAAATGGCACCAAGATCTGCCGGGGCCGAGGACGATTTAACCAAACGGCCGGCAGGATTGGCCGAATTAGGGTTGATGAAGGACGCATTATGCTGAAAAGAGAAAGGCAAATTTTAATATCTCTCATTCGCGCGCAAGTCTCGAATTGCATTTCCGTCAATGATTTGCCGTCCGGCGAGAGGCGAGAAGCAAGTTACAAGCAAATTCTTGATCACGCTTCCCTTTAGGCATCAACGCGTCCGCGCAGATTCTTCTGCTTGTTCTAATAAAGGTGAACTGCTCTCAGAAATAAGAGTTACATTTTTGAACAATCTATCGATGTTAAATTCAAATCCTCAGACGATCCACCAATAGTTCTGTCTCATACATCTGAAGAATGATGAAGGATCCAATCATTAGAAAAAAAAGGGGAAAAGATTATGAGTAAAATTTGAAAATAGGTAGTGTAAATATTTCACATGAATTGAAATGACTCCCTTGAGCCAATTACAACATATTCGTCTTGCGGAAAGGTTCACACTACTTTGCGTTTCTTGATACTGGAGATCTAAGTTCCAAAACATACATAAAATACTGTCATAGTCAATATCGTTTTAGTAAAAAGTCAAGAGTTTCAAGCCTACGAAACGGAAAATTGCGTTGAAAATGAAGCACTCTTGGGATATGAATTTCCGTGACTACAAATACGGGGTGGGGGATGAAATCACCTTCCTTCAGCATTCACATTTTCCGCCACGTTTTGATGTATGACTATTCTCAAGGTTTTAGAGATTCAGCTATTAGTTCATATTCTCTCAAATCCATGAAATGTGTTGGGTATACAATGTGTTAAAAGGCGATAACTCCCTGTACGTGATAGAAGAAATTTTGAATCTCTTAAACCGGTTTTGCGTTAGTTTCGAAAGGATAATCGAAAACATTCTCATTCCTGAAATCAATACGAGCGAACATTTTTCCGTAAATCTAGTGTGTCCACCAAAACTCTAACTAAGCTTCCGGGTCTTGCAACTATTGCGAATCTTGATATCACTTAACGTACAATTTTTGAATATCAACTACTTAAGTGTGCGCCAATCGTTTAAATGACTCGGTCGGCCACATCGGTAAAAATCGCTGCTCCTCTTATACTCAAAATGCAAGTTTCCCAAAATCTAACTGATGATACACCTTTATTTCTTTTAGGGATTTCAGATTCGAAGAATCAGGTGCCTCGTTCTCTCAAGAATGTTTCGATGGATGTTGTAAATAACTCAAATATTACCCGTCTTCCTTGACTTGACCGCGATTGTATAGCGCCTGAACTCAGATTACACGTCGAGTGTAAAAAGATGTAGCATAAATCGGCATTATTGACAGACTTGGCGATTGCCTGTAGAATTAACGAAGAATGAATTTTGTAATCCCAATCGGCGAATTTTTAGGGGCAATTTTGAAGATAAATGGGAACTCAATCATAATTATGAGGTCGACTGGCTCGAATTTTCATAGCGTAATTATTTGAAAAATATAACGACTTTTCTCGAAAATTCCTGGAAAATCGATTTGTAGTCTAAGTTTTGGAATCATCATATTTAAACAGCAGTGACACAACGTGCAATGCGGCGAAGCCACAGAGTGCGTAGACTGAAGATGAGAAAACTGAGCCGATCGTAACTCAAATAATTAGTCCGCGGGATTATTCTACAATTTTGAATGCTCATTGTCTTTTCTGATTTTGAATTTTCTCTTGCTCGGTAAAGCAACAGTGGCTAGACGGCAATGATGATAAAAATTGCCTAAATGGATACCGTAAGCCGAGATACCTTTGGTCCCTCCTACGCGTCTTCTTGAGCAATAATTTCAAACTAGGCTGTGTACTCTCGTCTCAAAACTACATCGCAAAATTAGATTCAAGAAAAAGGGGGATAGAGGCACAGCCTTGAAATTCACCTCAACTCTGCGCCACACTTTCTGTAAATCAATTTTCCTATGCACTTGATATATGGCTCTATGACGGTTTACAAGTAAAGTTAACAAACCTACTCATAGATCATAAATGAATTGATCATCATCAACCATACGGCGCTATTTAAATTCGACGGGTTACAGAGAGATTTCAAAGGGCAACCAGGAAACGTTTTGAGTATTTCAATTCCTAGGTTCCACAGATATTCATCAAAAATGGAAGCGCCTGACTGATTGCTAGGAATACACTGAATTTTCCACTTATTTGTAATGTTCCGCAGGGCAAAGATTCGATACATAAATTTGAATAGCGCTGGTGGATCGAAATCGTGAAATAATACGTTACACATTTTTGCTAAACCCTCTGTCCATAGAAGTCCCTTCCAAATAAATATTGACGCTTGAGAACAGAGCTGAAGGGCGACAATGACTCTGTGGAGGCTGGTCCTCTTTGCACCCAAGCGACGGGTTTTATTTCTTTACCACAAAGAAAGAAAGTACGTGTCTCTTTAGCTGAGCGAAGCGTGAGTATGACACGTAATTCAGTTCCAATTGGTATTTTCCCAACGATTTAAGGCAATATAAATAGGAAGTCATTTTCTTGGAAGTAAACTTAAAATTCCATATTCCCGTATGAGCTTCTAGTAAAAGCAGTCTCACGTGGCCTCAGTGTTACTCTCCAATGTCGGCTCAAAAATTCTCCCATCACCATCTTAGTACCAAGTGTCCAATAACATATAATAAAATTTTAGTAATTCTCGTATCCAATGAACTTTTTCCACTCATCTAAAAAAAAAAAAAAGAAAAAAAAAAAAAAAAAAAAAAAAAAAAAAATGCATCTGTAGTAAAGTTAATCAATTTTCAGTCTTCAAGGTCAATAAAATTTAATTATCGCACAATGATCACAATCTTTTATGAGACGAGGAAATTCCTGCTGTTACGCGTTCTTGGAAATGATATTTGGCACGAGCATACCGCTTCAAAAATCTAAAAGGAATATTTAAAAGGAATTGTACCTAGTGTCATTTTAATTTTCCAAAACAATCAAACAGCTCAAATACTTGTCGATCTTACGAACTCTAGAAGTAAATGTACTGATGGTATCCATGAAGTAATCGATAATTATCCATCTTGTTTATGAACGACTGTTCATAGAATTTCTTCATGACATTCAGGACCATCTTTCAACAAATATCGTCACAGTTTTTTTAATGTTGCCGCCGATCAGTTTTGCATTATGTATATGCCCTTGGCTAAATCATCTCAGGAAAAGAGCAGATAACGCAGAGGGAGTGATGGAAATTGATGCCCCTGCAGCTCCGAATTCGCTTAGCCTGAATAATTCAGAAAGCCTCGGTAGACTTCAGTACCGGCGAAAACACAATCAAAAGAAGAAAAATAATTTTAAATCATTCGTGAAGAGTAGCAGCAAAAATCTCGGTGCTCGCGATGATTGCTCATCGATCAAACTTCGTGCCCATTGCAGACCCCGCCTTCGCGCGCTCGCCTCTCGAATCCCAAATTGAAAACACATTGCCCTTTTCATTATCGCATAACATAAGGCGCATAAACTTCTCGCAAGATCACAATAACACGGTGCACCTGGTTACGTTTGGCTACTCATTACGGCGGCTCACGTGTCGCTCATAAAATTAAGCCCGCCGACACAAAATCGTCGCAAAAGAAAATCGAACAATCAACGACGGACCTCGATCAATCGCAACGAGTTGATTCCAACTAAAGTGCATCCTGCACATCACTCAAAATCGCGACGATTATGTAGCTATTTTGCGTACCGATACCCAAGTAGCCTTTTTCGGGCAAGGCCGACAATACGTGCCGGTGCGACACAGGTGGATCGCGGCACTGACGCAAGGCATGCGAGAGTGAAGGTCGCGAGGTTAAAATGAAAACATCGCGACAAGCAACGACGAGAGAAAGCGGCGTTCCGAGAAACGGTTGATGCCGCGCACACATACTTGTGCGTGTGTGTGTGGGTGTACTTACATCAGCGGGCCGGCCGAGAATAAGTAAAACCGCGTCGATGTGGCGCGGGATCGGCGATAAAAATCCAAGTGACTGCGTAGTCGCAATGAAAAAGAAAAATTTTTTAGGGGACGAAGATGGGAAAGAATGCGCACTTGGTAGTTGCGAGGTCTGCTTCGCGCGCAAAATTGTTGAGGGCGACGCTCACTAAATGTGCATAAATTGTGGCACCGCGCGCGATCCTCGACTCAAACATGTGCGAAAGACACTCGCGAATGACCGACGGGATGGCAGAAGCCAGGTGAAAAACACACGCGAGAGTTCAAATCGAAATTTTCAAACTAAATGTGCATAAATCGCGGCACCGCGCGCGATTCTCGACTCAAACATGTGCGAAAGACACTCGCGAATGACCGACGGGATGGCAGAAGCCAGGTAAAACACACGCGAGAGTCTCAATCGAAATTTTCAACTAAACAATAAGAATTCAACTTACCTCGAGGGTTCAAGGTGCGTCAAAATGATGTAAATGCGACAGCAACCAGGCACTAATTCATAAAAGAGCTTGCGTTTTCGCTGCAATGCGTGGGACGGCTCGGCAGAACACGTGCAGGCACTCCATCGAACACCGCAGCAGGGATACTGCCGACGAAGCGGAGCAGCGACAGCGATGCTGTGCCGGCTACCTCGGAATAGGTGGCAGCAGAATCGACGCAGGAGCGTATTAACTGCGTCTAGGGTCCAGGCTCAATTCACAAGTTGCGCGCAAAGCAAATATCCAAACGAGAAGAGCAATTAGCTCGCGCTCTCTCGGCCTTTAATAAAATTGTTGCAAGCTCTGGAAAACTTTTGGCTTTGCCGCTCGCTCACCAAATGCTCTCGCCGACTCAGCAACGACTACTGACCATCTCAATTGTATACAGAAGTCAGAAATGCATTTTTCAAGAGCTTTTATTAGGGATGCAACCAAAGCTGCATGACCGGCTGATACTGGGAACTTGAGAGGTTTCCAAGTAGCGATGGAATGAATTGAACTAATTTAAACGTATTGATAGTTCGTCAACCGGTCGGATTTTATAAAGCTGTGGCAAGTCGTCGACTTATTCTATTCAAGGGAGTATATGAGTAGATTGACTACAATACATTGTTTCAATGAACAAGTTGTAATTTCATAGAGAAACACGCACGAAACTAATATTCATAAGAATGGCATTTTCGATAGATATTGAATATTACATGATTCCGGTCTAAATTTCAGGATTATCAAAAATAGTACGACGACTAAATGAAACTTTAACGATAATTCTATAACTGGTATAATCGCTTTCATCTTTGATAAGGTTATTTCATCGCGTTACTCCCGTGAAAGCTATGAATCCAAACTCTCAATTTATAAACTTCAAAATTCAATATCTCTATAAATTCTTAGATATAATATTTCGAAAGTGTATCGAAATCGCTCCCGCCGCGACGAATCTAGGCCAGCTGGTATCATGAGGATTCATTTTCAAAAATGGAAAGGTGACCAAAACTCAAGCAGCTCAAGTACCTCACGCTACTCATTGTTATTCAACCGGAGCTAGAGAATTCAAATTTTCTGCTGCAAAATTTGTTATTCAATAAGCTATTAGGAAATTGAAGGCGCGGTTTATGAAAAAGATGTTCAACTAGCAACAAAATACACCCAAGAACAGATCGCAACGGGGCTCTACAGCAAGGTCGGCGCGGCTCCCGTATCAATAGCCCTCGAAAACCAATCGAGCCGATCGTGATCACGACTCTCCGACACCTTTTATCCTTTCAATAACGCAACCTATACGATTTCCAGGAAGTGTTTTTATGCACGTCGACTTACCTCATTATAAATACTCATTAAAAGTGAGTCAGGAAATAACATTTTTCACCAAATATTCTATTCATATGCATGCGGAATATCTCATTACACGTCCGTCTGCTCGAGTTCAATGAAATTTAATGACGTTGTGAGTTGAAATTATCTTGTAAAATCGGTCATATATATGTGTTTTAAAAATTAGATTATTTTTCCATTACATACGCTCTAACGACGCACAAAGAATATAGATTTCCTCAAAATAACAGAGATTGTAATAAAGTTTTATTCTTGAAGAGAGATAAGATTTTAGTTATTTTATATTTTATGAATGGAGAAATCATTGTTTCAAAATTTTCACGTGTGTACCAGCGGGTGAGACACTCAAACATAGTCTTTCTTACTCAATACAAAACAACACCACGATCTAATTGAACAAGGAGTCTGATGTGACATTTCTACTTGCTTGAATTTAACCAAGAACGAAAATTTCGTAACTTTAGAAGTACGAGGGATCCCGATTCATTATAAAATTCAGAGATACAAAGTTTTGTAATAACATTCATTAGAAATAATTCAACCATTAAACGAGAAAAATAATGCGAGGAATGAGGAAGCAAACTAAAATTACGGAATTGTAATGATGAGGACATACATGAAAAATTCGGTCGGTATCTTGTAAATATGATAAACATACAATCTGCCCATGGAAAATTTTTTTTCTCAGGTACAAAATACGGGCAAACTAGTCCACCGTTTGAAGAGCTTGGTACACAGGATCTGCGGTGCAGTGACGAAGCCACTGAAATGCAAGCATAATATGATTGCATTTTTAGGTACAGGGAAGCTGTGATGTGTGGGCCATGCGCAAACGGCTCCTCTGAATGCAGCGCCAGTCTACGATACATTAAGAAATATTCCGTGGTCTATTCCGCGGTTAAAATGCAAGAATTGTTTTCAGGGAGTGATTGATTTATTCGAGGCTGAACTCTCTTATCCAGCAACTGAGGGACAAATTCAAAGTCATAAATCATTCAGACATTTCTTTTGATCTTTTCCGACAAGTCGTAAAGTTAAGAGCTGTCGCTCGTAAAAACCCAAATAAGGTAATTCAAAGTCATAAATCATTCAGACATTTCTTTTGATCTTTTCCGACAAGTCGTAAAGT
>JAPYYZ010010549.1:0-11290 GCA_030522705.1 Eretmocerus eremicus
TCAAGTTGCTCAAAAAAATACTAAATGGTCACGAAAAAAAAAACTGTATTGTAAATTTGTTGTCGGTACTGCCAGCTATATTATAGCATAAGAATTGTTCCGGACGCGTCTTCTCTATTCACATATCTTCCTGAGAAAAAACTATCACCCTTAAAACATCCAACTATTGAGGCCCATTATTGATGCCCTAATTCATTAAGATGGTTTGTGACACGATAGTGGATGTATGAAATTCCTCTAAATTATCCTATTCCGATGAATTTCATGATAGAATTCTCTTGGAATGTATGGGTACCCTAATTCACTCATCGTTCTAAGAAAAAACTATCGAACATATAAAATATTTATGTATCGAGTTCCTATATTGGTGCCCTAATCCATCAATGTGGTTTGAAACACGATAATGGATGTGCCAAATCCTATTCCCAGTCATATTCCAAGATCTTCCACATAATTTCAAAATTAAAACTGAGAAATTTTCTCGGATTGAGAAATTTATTATGATCCTTCATTTTCCTCAGATCTACAACCATGACCCGACCATATGATGGATTGACAAAAGTCACGAACATCGAACTGGTCAACGATTCGGAGTCAAAAGAGATGAGAGAACATGGAGACCGTATCCGACGGATGGTTCGACAAGCAAGCGTGATGGAAACTCAGAGGGACTCCGACGGGTCCATAAGAATGGCCTACTGGTTCTGAAACATGATTGAAGTCACTCATACCTTCTTCATCATGATGATCAAAATTTATCAATGCACAAGTTCATCGACTCAATACAGAATTGAGACCTGAAAGAGATGAACGCCATACGGAAAGTAGTCAGGCATCCATCAATAAATAGAACTGAGAACTATTATACACTATTCATTGATATTATTTCATCTACGGATCGCTGAGATGTACGTGATACAGAAATTCTCGACTCTGAAAAAACCTTACTGTCGAACATTCGCCATGGATACTATTCGGATGGATATTAGTACTCTGATCATACGCCTAATAAAGATTATATCTCCCCTCTGCGAGAAAATCAGTCATTGTACCTCAGTGTATTGTCAGTTTATCAGAGGAACTTCGACTCACGTCGAGGGTGAGAATGCGTATCCGTCGGTCATTCAGCTTTCCATTCGTAAACGAAACCATGATTCGATGAGTGATTCCATATTCCAAGACCTCTAATTCGTCAGGAATGAGTGGCATTTTTCAGACATGAAGTCCAGCTGAGGAACTTGGGAAGGGGGGGGGCGAGAGGAGAGCTACTTGATGAATCTATTCTGCATCAGGGAAAACCATCGAGATGGGTCTAAGTTGTCCAGATACGAGACACTGGCTCGAAAATTGATAAAGAATTCGGGATTGGTGAGTGTAACGCGACTTTGGAGCTCCGTACAAAGTCTCTGGGTGATCCAATAGTCTCGGAATTCGGTATCAAGACTGATTCTACCTATCCCATGATAAAACATTGATAAAAACTATATAATCATGATTGGCTTCATATTTATCAAAATTTCCCGTGGGATATAGCTGAAAAATTGAAATTGGGACCAATAAATCAGAAAATTTTTGCACTTCCCAAATATATGCTTTTCAAGGCTATGTAATGAGGGAACCGATTGATGAGGTGGATAATGTAGAGCATACTGATATCCTACGGAGCTGTGGGAACGCAGTTTTATAGTGTTGTAAGAGTGCGGTCGACTTTTTGGGACTCGCGCACCTTTTGTTCATTGCCACTCAGCAATAAACTTCCACCGAGCCGGACGCGCCCAGGCTCCACCTCAGGTATATTGACTCTCATAAATCCATCTCGAACATTCTTCATTAATCACTCATGTTATCAAAATAATCGCAATCTGATTTCAGACATCGATGGGATCTCTTGCAAACTTGAATGTAAGCAATTGGACAGTTCTAAGTGTTAATACTGATGATCAATAATATCATTCCCATTAATGTCTCGATGGTAGGAAACGTCCGATTTCTTCAAGTCAAGTTTGTGAAAGATACTCTTGATGACAGGAATCGGCTTGTGGAATCATAATGGATTTGTTGCGACTGTTTCGATAACATTAGTGATTAATGAAGAATGTTCACGATGGGTCCATTATAGTCGGTATACTTGAAAGAGGCAGAGCGCACCCGGCTCGGTGGATTATTATGACCGCGCGTTCATAAATTTTCACCAAGCCGGGCGCGCTCTGTCTCGAACCTCAGGTATACCGAATCGAATGAACCGATCGTAAACATTCTTCATTGATCACTCATGTTATCAAAACAGTCGCAACCAATCCATTCGGATTCCACAACCTGATTCCCGACATCGAGAGTATCTCGAACAAAGTTGAATTTAAGAAATCGGACAACTTTCACTATCAAGACATCGATTGGAATGATATCATTGATCATCAGTCTTGATATTTGGACTTGTTTGATTTCTTCCATTCAAATTTGCAAGAGATTCTGTGGATGTTGGAAATCGATTGTAAAGTCTGAATATACTGATTGAGATCATTTCGATAATCTGAGTGATCAACGGAGAATGCTCACAATGGGTTTACGATGATCGATATATCTGAGGTGGATGACAAGCGAGCCCTGCTCGTGTTCATTGCTCCGAGACCTCACTGAATAACGAGTCGTAGAATGTGCCGGATGTGGTCAACAGAGATTAGAAAGTGAGAGGAATGAGACAGAGAAAGTATGTAGTGAGAGACTGAAGAGGCGGGAGATGATCCAGGTGCAGCAAATTTTACCGCGCTCTCTCGTGGAGAATGCCTCACCTTTTCGAAATCACGTTGCCTGTAATTTGCTGAATACTCCAATGGAAGATGACTCAGGCTGCAGGGCAAGCAAGCTGTTGACCAAAATCGTGTTCGAGAGTGACGCACGATGATTTTGGAGCAAGCAGAGCAGCCCGTGGAGCAGCGGGAGCAGCCATCACTCTCACAAGAACAGGGCAGTCGTGGCCGAGCCATGATCGAGTGCAGTCGAGTGCGATCCTTTCGCTGGGTTTCAGAGATACGGGAACGTTTTATCAGAGTTGCGAGCGTTGTATCGATTATAACTCGTATAGCAACGGTACTAGTGCATAGAACGAGCTACATTTGACTGATCCGGTTGCACAACGGACGATACCTGCTTGTTTTGGCGTGGAAAACAAGCGCCTATTTTGGAGCAGCATTACGATGCGCGACTACAGCCCTGCGTGAATTTTGAGTGAATTTCTATCATCAGCTGGTGAGTTTCTGATGGTATTCCCACTAGCCAGTTTGCGGAGGAGAAGATCGATCTCGGGCTTGGCTTATCCCATTTTTGATCTTGGTCACACCTGACCGTATAGAGATCCAGCTAGTCAAGACGGAGTAGCTACAATTTATTGCGGAATCCCTGGAAGACCCTCCTGACCTTGGAAATCCGTGTTACCATGTGAAAATTGCGTGACAATTTGTTTCAATTGAATTTTTTCAAACAAAATGAGGGAATGAACAATGTTGGCTCAAGAATATTTTCGCGAGGCGAACTGGCCTATTTGAAACAAAATACGCTACTAAATGAGATCAGCAGAATGCTTTCTCGAATCGGTATCATACAACATTATTTTACACTTGTTTCCGAAAACGGAAATTATGTGATCAGAAATCGATTTCATATGAAAATGGAACAGTTCATTCCAAAATTATTGGGAAACAAATTCAATTGTTTGCTCGTTGACTCCTAACTGAAAATAAAATGACACTAGCTTAATAGCCGCGCTCACTTGAGGCTTGCTTGGCCAAGAAATGGTTTTCCATGAATGCTAGGTCTATGTTGATTTTATTATCAAGGATACATAACTCAAAACCATATCTCCAATACATATTTGCTCTCATAAAAAAACAAATATACCATACAATCCAATACATTTAAACAAACATTGGACCTCAAGCTCTTGATAAGGAAAATATTATTTATATTATATCATGAATAAAACACCACAAAGATAAACAACTTTCCAAATTTGTATCGTCCCTTTCGGTTTGAATCATGCCGGTGTGTTAATAACTTGAAAAATTATATAAACAATTTATCAGTGCGCCCTTCCGTATCAATCTAAATTCCATTAGAGACAAATATTCAGTAAATATGACATATAAAAGGATCAAGATGCCAAAATTGTTGACATTAAATACTTTGTCACGTAATAGCCGCACTTGCGTTGAGTATATTAAAGGAATTTTTGATCCACTCTCAAACACTTCTTCCAAATTTCGGAGTGGCACAAAGATTAAGTCAGTTCTGATTGATAGCTCATCCTAACACTATCATCATTCTACCTAATCTATATTTACTAATAATGCGTACATTGACTGTCTTATATGAATAGAGTCATACTAATGTCAACCTGATTCTACCCTTCAAATAACTTGAAGAAAACTTGAATATCATTTGATGCATTATATAATAAAACTCATTATTTCTACACACGAAATTAGGACTTGTATTCGGTCAGCTGTTTACTGTCTGGAGAATAGAATTTCTTACCGTGCCTCACAAATTGCTCGTACCATACTACAAAACTATTCAATTTAACATCGTTATCTTCATACCCTCAAAGTAAATAGTGCTCAACATTACTACCTTACTATTCTATCTGATGAAACTAAAAACTTCCGATCACCATCTAGAAGATTGTTGATTGTTACTTGCTACCGTCTATATGCCCCATATTGTGCATTTTATATCGACTTTTCAAATTTCCAAAGTTTTTAACCAACTCTCATCGGCAGTATGAATCAAGAAACTTTCCCAGCGTTTGCATGTGCGTTACCACACATACATACCAGTTTACAACGGTACAATAGACTCCTGCAAAATACGTTGCAATGTTTAGTGATGCAGAACACCACAACTCACACAATATCAAACAAAGATATTCTAACAGCATTACTGGCTACTCTACGTCCCATATTCAGATCACTGGAATGTCATTCTGTTTCCACCAGCTATTTACACATTGATGAAGATTTATTGAGGGAATTAGTTTACGATGAATATTTTCAATTGTGTTCATCGATCAAATATCACTTTCGTAAACGTACTTCATCGGGAAAGAGTCACTTTATCAAAATTGTCTACCCGGAGATTATCACATTCGTTGCGATATTAAAGAAAATAATTGCCAACAAAGGACTCATAGAGCAGTAAGTATAGCATAGCATAATATTACTTATAACATTTAAGGTAGTTTTCAATAATTTCCATTCTCCGCAGTTCAGAATTCAAAGTGGAAATACATATAGAATTTGATGGTGACAGAAACCCTGGAATAATTACGACGTCACAGTTCGGCAATCACTGGCAATCAAAACCCTTGCAGGATCCTAACATATTAAATTTGTTAAACGTAAGTAACCGTTGTTACACATTTGTTCATCATCATTACAAACTTATTATAATTCTCTTTCACAGCTGGATTCACACTATATCATAAAAGGATCAACACTGAATTTTTATATGAACAAAATAGGTTCAATCGCTTCACCTACCATTGGTACAACTTTGGATATAAATAATATAGTATTACATCAAGTTGTTAAACAATTCAAGCAAATCCGATTCATATGTTCAATATTCCGTTATTTTCACCTGATTGAATTACTTACAATATAAGTTTACCGTTCTATACTAGAAATTTTAATAATTTCCATGATGATATTGATTATCACATGTAATCATAAATTCCTAAATGTTGTACTGTAATACCAAATACTCCACTGCATGCCATAATTTTACTCATTCTCAATCACAAACCAAGTAATTGTAGTCAGAATTAAAATTCAATTAAGTTTTTCAAATACTCATATGAATGTACTATCACATTTTGTACAATTCCGTTACCACACCAACGCTTCACTCGTACTCTATACTTCCAATGGGACTTCCACCAAACTATACTTCACTTTCTGTACTCACACACAAGTCATTACTGTTTCTGTGACTTCATTTAATTACGTTAAGCAGGCTACTATACCAACTTCATCAGTCCAAACTAAACGTTTCATTGAAGTTACACGGATTTTATTAATAGTTACTCATGGATTATTATTTCGTGGTTCATGATTAATTTTTTTTTTCAACCTTCATTGCAAAAACGGTGAATTACATATGAACATCAAGTAACATACAAGATATAATGAATTTCTTTTGAAAAAATCATAGTATTCTGTTGCATCCACAATAAACACGATTCTTCTATTTATAATTCTTAATAGATATCATTTGAATCAACAATTACTTTCACGGACAATACAATTCCACAAATCACTCAATGTCCTTCTTCATAATTGAACTACCTTCCCTAACAGTCATCTTTATTACTTGAATTAATACAACTCCAAATAATTCACTGATGTCAAATTTGAATTAGTTCAATGTCATCCTTGACAGAATGTTCTGTGATCAATGAATATTATATAATCATTGCCTGAATGATGACTTTGTTACATTCCCAATAATTCAAAGAGAAATTAGCATTTCCATCCGGACCGAATTACCCAGGATTGCCACCATTATCTTATGCATCATTGGGCCATTCATTGTCATGGGACAGCTAATGCTATGAGGAATTAGAAGTTACATACTGCATTGTAAAAAGTTTAATTACTGTTTAGTCAATATATTCTTCATTTCTTTGAGTTTCATCAACCTTACTTTACAGTTGGTGGTAGTGTAACTCAATAATTTCGATCTCAATCTACTTTCCCAGCGATTGACACTTGACAGTATACATTCAATTTGTATAATTCATATCATCAAATTATCTTGTTTCACATATAAACTTTAACATTTATGTGACAGTCCACCAGACTTATCCTACATATTATTCAAATAAACTTGACAAAATCTTCATAAATTGGCCCAAAATTCAGAATTGCTATTGTCCGCAACGTGTTGCTTTAAAATGTATTCAATTACATTTCGGTCATAGATTCAGATTTTCTTTGCTCTCCATTCAGATCTTATCAACCTACTGGATTTAATGACCAGTCCCAACGAATTTTCCTTGTTCAAGAAAAATCCAAATAGTAGTGCTACCATTTCCTTATCAACTAATCACTGTCATCAACATTACAGGAAAGGTATAGTATTTGTCAGCATTTTCGTATTAAAACTTTTATACACATATTATTAGACCACACACTGTCACAAAATGTTTTCATATCGTACTGAGTTATCATAAGCTAATTGTCCCTATTTAACAAAACATTATACATACTTCAGTTCTTTTTGCTACTTTCTAAATTTCACGTTTTACGACATTAAAATTCATTAATCTCAATTGCAGAATGAATCCAACACAGGTAGACAGATTACTACATTGGTCTATCTACATGCTCAAAACCTTAAATGACTGTAATACTGACCTGAATATTTCATTGAAGCAATCAACGGTGAAGAAGATCACATCCAGAGAAAAATCTGCAATGAATAATTTCACAAACATACAGCTCACTCCAACTATGAGATTGCATCCATTAAAATTTCATAGTATATTCCTTATCGATTTATCTCGTTATGAATGTGTTTCGACAAATAAACCCATTGATAGATATACGGCACCACATATTACACTTGAGACGGATCTACAAATACGTACTTTACAATATTTAGTGAAACTTAACAATATTTTGTGCCGCCAAACCAGTACCCGCCATGAACAATTAATGGAAATGATAGCAATATTACAAGTAATTCCAAAACAAGGTGAATTGACAATCATGCCATCATGTATCCGCCCATACTTTCCTGAACCAGAATTTGATGCTGAAAAACATTCAGACAACCAGACGTTGTGAGAAGATATATCGAATGTAACATCAGCGAAATTCTCATGACAACTGATATTCTTCAAATATTGGTTGGCCAATTCCTACAATCTATCTATTTACATCTCATGACAACTAATATATTGAGATAATATTTTTCTATGAAATTTATGTATCCATCATATCTCAAATGCATATGAAGAAAAATTTCACATCTATCATTTCTCTGATTTTCTTGAGACTTTTATTATTTTCCAATAATCGAATATTTCTATACATTCTAGTATGATTCAATAACTCATTGGCTTACATTTCCCTATGTTGAGAATTAACAAGTATCACAACACCAACTGATCTGTGAATATAAATCTTGTTACAAGTTCATGACGGTTTCAATTATTGCAAATTCCCAGTAATCTCACTGCTGATGTACAAATTTTCTACATCCCATATACCTAATTCATAATCATTATACGTCTCAATCATCATAACCACTGAGAGACATTCCATAATCATATTCCCATGAAATGGGAATGAGAAATTGTGTTCATACATAATTATCCATGTAGAGATATAGTGTTCGTTATTGAGATAGGACTTGAATTTCAAATTCAACTTATCAGAGGATGTGAGCTGCAGGGTGCTTGATCAGAACTCAACATTTTCTTCAACTAACTGAAACTATACTCAGTTCCTGGGAGTATTCATTGTTTCAATATGGGAGATGGAATTTGGAACCCAAAAATCGATTCCTCCTTAAATGACTTTTGGCATTTACTATTTATCACTGTGGCTTGATACAGTGAGACCTTCACAAACAACACAAATTCAACAGCATTTTATATACAACATTACTTACTTCACTATCGTGTGTCAACAGATACTGTCAGTACATAACGAATCACAAATTACATTGTATCATAAATTACACTCATGTTCATTAATCAGATAAGCTGTCTATTTCATCAACCTCAATTTTTAAATTTTTGCTAATAGTTTGAACACTCTCCCCCATGATCAAGAAAAAAAAAGTATTTCCTCACATGTTAAAAACCTACACTACTAAGCAACAGTCCAATCACATTATATTAAGTTATTCCATTTCTATAGGATCTTATAATTTCACATATCCTCAGATGTTCCAATCAATCATATCTGTTACTTCGAAAAAAATTATCCTGAGCCATGAAACGTGTCCAGATGACCAATAGAACATAATAAAAGGACATATTTTGCTAGCTATGACTTATATACCTTTCACCTTAAAGAAATCTCAAACTTATCAAAACTACAAACAACACCATACACAAGTCGATTCTCAATTGTATCATAAATTCATTCATCAGAAATCTACATATCATTGTAGAAACATACAATTTATTCCACATATTAAAATGATCTCAACTCCAGCATCACATTATCCGCGTATCAGTGAATAATTCAGCTTAATACTAGAATTATCGTCCAGAGAAAATTAATAACCAGTCTATGAATCATACAACAATTACATTTTTTATGACAGGTACTATTAGTTCAATTCATAATAATTCCTTGTCAATACAGAACAGTCTTGTAGTTATGTGGAGAACCTCCTGGATTTTCATATGAGAGTATATAAGATTAATGTACATTCTATCATTACAAATAACTCTTAATCACATATCATTCAAAAGTTAAATATATTACTTCAACAAATTAATCATTGCTGATCTGCATTACTACTTGTTGAGCAGTTCCATAACATTAAAGTTTTCGGATTGAAAATCGAGAATAGATGGATACTGCTCCATGTTTTCAATTGAAGCCCTATCACGACCAGATATTTAAATGTTGATATGAAACGTCGTTCCGGAACTTCATTGTTGATATATTGGTTCAAACATATATCTAAAACATTCTCCCCAAATATATTCTTGTGGTTGATATCAACACCCTTCGTAATCAAAATATGGAGGAGCATATACATCTTCCGCCTCATAGATATCTAGAAGAAATATATCATTAGATAACACTTAACAATTACATGTGAAAAGTCTAGGAAGTATATACCTGAATCACATTATCATCAGTAGAGTTGTCTTTGAGTATATCCAAAGTATCTTTTCCCTGACAAAAATAAAGTAAGATATCTCCAGGAGCATCATAAATCCCAACAGAAAACATATCATCTCCGAGCATTGTGTGATTCATATCTTTGAAACCATACTTAATCAATAAACGGATAATATTATATCGTCTGTGAAAGTGAGCTACATACACATCACTCGCATCCCTATTAATAGATTCAATGTCGGCTGCATTCTTCAAAAGTAACTTGAGAATTTTATAGTTCTGTGTATACATAGCAGCTAACAAAGGTGAATCAAGTAAACACTCATCAGGACAGTATTTAAAATTTACTCCAAGACTCAAAACAAATTTTATCACGGGCTTCCGTTCTTATCAAAATACTACATATCAGTAAAGTCACTTTCAATTCATCTAATGTGTTAATTGGTACATCACTTTCCAGTTCATTCAAGATTAATTTCTCAATCCTCTTTACTGAATAATAGTTCCATACAAATGCATCATCCAATGGAGGGACTAACGAATTCATAATTATATTCAGTTATCAGGACAATTTATCCTGTGAGATAAGTGTAGTGTATCAACAGACAATCAAAAATAGTACTTTCCAGTTCCTTCAACAACATTCACAATTGTATGATCTTCAGCAACACATAGAAAAAATATTAAGCAAATCAAACTATGAAAACATAACCTTTCAATTTACAAGAAGCAATCATTGACAGAATCATGTTTTGTAATACTGAATCAAAACTATTCCAGTCATATCGCTCAAAATCCTAAATTACGCTGACACTGCTGAATTCAATAATGGTTTACTAGATTATCTTAAGATATATCAAAAGTACATTCACACTTCAATACAACTCCCCTAACCTCAAATAATTAGTTGTCTACATTATATAGAGTTACACCTACTCACAACAAAAATGTATCATTAAACTTTCATAATGACAAATTCAACTGATATACAAGATACTAAAGAGTTTGCTTTTCGGATTGTATTAAAATTCCGAAATGGTTGTTAATCAGATTCAATAACACCTATACGATTGTACTACAGCATCCAATGACGAAACTATACTGTCAAACTCTGCAGATGATGCAGCCTATCCGAAAAGACAACCATTATATATAGACAGTCCGTTTAATGTCCGCAAAAGATAGTAAAAGACTCTCGCAAAGATTCACCCAGGCATTATATGTTGCCACTCGAAAGAACTACAACATCTGCTCCGAATTTTACAATATGTATTTCGCATATTATGGATGGTGATATTAGTAACTAAAATCCAATAAACTATAGCATATAATAGTACATTACGATACAAGGGCGGTAAAGTTGGAATTCGCATAACGAGTGATATTTTCCGGCCCGAGCCGAAGGCGAGGGTCGGAATTATCAC
>JAPYYZ010010550.1:0-16905 GCA_030522705.1 Eretmocerus eremicus
AGGCAAAGACTTAAATCCCGATCTTTCCCACGTGAATTGTCGAAACTTGGAGGATTAATATCTCGGAATCTAGGTTGAAGACCCACCTGAAATTTTGATTTGATCTTCAGCCCCATAAAATCTTCCAGTGTGCAAATTTCAGCGACTTCTATTGTTACTAAAAATACCGCTCAAACCACCTTAACTACTGGAATATGCTGTAGATCATTCACAGTTGGCAAAATTGTCCGACAAGCTTAGGTGAAATTTTCACTACTTATTTAATACAGGAAGATGGAATAAATATTCTGAGACGAGACATTACCTTACAAAAATAAAACAGCTTGCTGAGAAAGTGCGAGATGTTGCTTGGTGATTCCTATTCCCATAACTAGAAAGTTCAATACTCTGATGAAAATTGAATTTTCTTCCACCCTACTGACAACTCTGACATTATGTAAATAAGTGACGGATGAGAGATGGATCATGATGAGTGCATCTTGTCACAGAAGCTAAGGGAATTTTAAATTTACTGTTGATCAGTCTCAACAAATACTCAAACTTTGGTACCGATAATTCATCTTCAACTATTTTTTCTTGGCTTCAGTTATGTTTTTTGGCTATGATGATGATATTGGACAGCACTGAAAGAGGCAACCAGAACCTGAAAAGATTGTAGTCATTGTCATCCGCAAGACAAATTTTGACCCAAAGATTTTTTCCACAAAATTTTTCAAGGCAAGTCTGTCTCAGATCATTGAGAGAGTGTATGTGCACGAGTTGTGTTCCTGCACATATTCCAATGATGAGCCTTTGATTATATTCGTCTTGTTCGAGCACCTCATCTCTCCACTTTTCTATCTGAAACTAATTTTTCACTCTGGACGAGATGTCAACACGAGCAGAAGTGAGCTTATGCCTGCAGCCTCACGGATGTTCCCGTAATGAAACTCCTGCACCATCGGAATACCGCTAAAATTGATCTCTGATATGTTCCGGAATTATTGCTGCTAAGAGGATACACGAGAATGCCGAGAAAACTAAAAACTTTTGCGCTCTATCCCGCATGCAGCATGCAGCCAGCAACGCGTATGCGACGTGCACTCGTCTGCCATAGCAAGCTGATATCCCTCACCACAATTTACATTATAGAATAAAATAGCCTCGCTGATAGAGAATTCTGTCAACCGACTGCAACCGACTTAATCAGCTATCGCGCGCTGACAATCAGCGAACGGCTTAGATCTTCAGCCATTGCTATCTGCCATTTCTATCAAGGAAAATCCGTCCATCCTTACTGTCAACTTCAGCGATTATACGCTGATTTTCGACTGCTCTTGCTGTCTCCCTCGGAGAGAGTGCCATACGATCCATCGACCTGCTGAGTCCTGATCTGCCAAATGACCTTCCGACTTATTGGCCTGCTGACCTGCTTATATGCCAACCCACCGACATATTCAAGTGCTGACTTGCTATACGACCCATCGATCTGCTGATTTGTCAGATGACTTTCCGACCCATCGCTCCGCTGACTCGCCAATGGACAAACCTGCCAATCCATCCAATTGAAGACTCGCCATATGACCCACCGATCGATCAATCCGTTGACTTGTCAGATGACCTCCCGACCTATCGGTCACCTGACCTGGCTATGTGCCAACCTACTGACATATTCAATTGCTAACTCGTCATTCGACCCATCTCCCGCTGACCTTCCAGATGACATTGCGACTTATCGGCTCGCCGAACCGCTTATTTAAGTAGGTTGGTGAGTCGTCCAGTGGGTCAGCAAACTAATAGATCGATAGTTGGGTATATACACAGGTCAGGTATCCGGTAGGTCGGTAGGTCACTAAGCAGGTCAACGGGTTGGTAGGTTGTATGGCAAGTCAGCAATTCGATAGGTCGGCAGATCGGTATTTAAACAGGCCAGCCGGCCGATCGATCGGGGGTCATCTGGCAGTTCAGCAGGTCGATAGGTCGTATGGCAAGTCATCAGCTGAATAGATCGGTAAGTTAGTGGGTCGTTTCGTGGGTCAGACGGCTAGTAGGTCGATATTTTGGTATATGGGCAGGTCAGCTAGCCCATAGGTCAGTAGATCGACACACAGCAGGTAAATAGTTCGGGAGGTCGTCTGATACGTTAGCAGATCAACAGGTTGTCAGTTCGGTCGGTTAGCGGATTGACCAGCTAGGAGGTCGGTAGATTGAAAATATGTTGGGAAGGTTGTCCAATGTCGAGTGCTAATTTGACCCATCATGGATCTTTCAAAAAATCATGTGGGCATTCTGGAGAACACGTACATGTACGTGAAACTTCGTGCTATTTTAAATCTCGTATCATATCACAAAATTCCTGTCATTTTCGACAAATTGTAGGTCATATCTTTGACCATCCAATCGAAGAGTTTAATTTGACGACGGATTTGAATTCAGCAAACCGAAAACATGGATCTATGGATTGTCGCTGATTTTTTCCATCAAGGCCCAATTTGACCTCCTATATCTCGAAATCCTGACGCGATGGGCACAAACCGACTTTGGATTCGAAATCAGCGCCCCGAAATACATAGATCTATCAGTTTCTGAGCGCCTATTCAGGGTGCTTTGTTCTTTTTGTTGGATTGTGTTATTCAAGTGATACTGGAGATCTTCACACAGATGAGAATTCCTTTGCAAAATATTCACACGACGTGGTTGAAAAATTATGTGAAGTTTTATTCTGGAATTTTTCGAAGAATAAAAGATGATAATCTTTGGTTGAAAACCTCACGATTCCATTGCGTGATCATGCATAATGATAAATTTCAAATAGTTTTTCTGCATTGCTCTGTTCAGCAAATCTGCTTGCGCTGCACAGGACGAAAAGGGGTAGAAAAATTGGCGAGCTGAACAAATTCTTTCGGAGAAAATCCCATCGAGTCTCGTCGCAAAAACTGAGCTTCTTCCACGAAGACTCATCTCGAGCAGATGAAAGAGCTGAGCTGTGGGGAAACGCTCTAATTTTGCATTTCAGAGGCGCCAGAAGCACACACCAGTCGATCTCAAGCGAGGGTACTTTTATATCTATCGAGAGCCTCGCATCCCATTATATCGTGAATCGCGGGTGAATTCACTTCAATCCCGAGATTGCTGGGTATACTGAGCGCTGTGAAAGCCGCGACAAGTGGAGGGTTGAAATTGATGAGTGGGCACACACACACACACACACACACACACACACACGCACACACGCCCACAGAGCCACGCGTGTCAACCTGCTGCTCGGTCGTGGCACGCGGAGTGCGTACGTGCACGGGATCGAAAACGCTCCGCGAGAGCCACGCTGGCGATCGGATCTCGAGGGGCGGAGAGGGCGCATCGATTAGTGCGGAAACGCGCGTGAGCGTGCGATCTCCGGAGAGCCGGTGCAGACGTCGCTGCGGCACACGGTGCAGCGGCGCGTCGCCGCAGAGGGCCACACGCGTGCTATTTCGGTAGTCGAGCTTGCGGCGCGCGCGCGCGCACCAATTCGCCGGTCGGCCCGACGGCCTCCGCAGACGGCGAGCACATGCAGCCGGGCAGGTGCGGCTAGGTGCCGCGACGCAAGGCTCGGGCCCCGGCGCCGCGCGTCGCTCCCTCGTCGAGGAGCTTGCGGGCCGCTCGAGGGGCCCTCTTGGCGCGACTCGGGCGTCACTCACCCTGGCGACGAGCGGCAGGACCACCTGCTCGATGCTGCGGCTCCTGAAGTCGAGCTTGCGGGGCGGCCCCGTCGACTCGGCTCCGGCTGGACGCGGGGCGGGGGCGCAGCTCGCGGACGTGCTGGCACTGGTGGCGGCGGAGGCCGGTGTCGCCATGAAGCTCGCCGAGCCGAGCTTCCGACGATGGGCCTCGCTCTCGTCGTCGTGGCCGTCGTCGAGCTCGGGGTCACGTGCGAGGCCGCGGGCGGCGGGCTACTGTGCGCCGCGCGGCAGCCTCGACGGCTCGGGGCGCACGCACGAGTCGCCGCGACGGTGACCGGCCTCGCGGCCGCACGCACCCGAGCGCGAGCGAGACGCCGAGGCATGCGAGCTTGCGGCACGGCCGGTCGCACTGTCGTCGTCGCCGCGACGCGACGCCGGGACTCCCCCATACGTGGACCCTTGCATCGCCCCAGCCCCGCGATGCGTGCTCCCCTCGTGCGGAGCCTGAGAGCTCCGAGTGCGCCGACGAGAAAGGGAGAGAGAGCGAGAGAGAGAGAAAGAGAGCTCTTGTGCTTTGTGCCATTAGTTTCCCCACTTATCTCGATGCACAGCTGCGCTCTTGAAGCCGAGGCGTTTGCAAGCTCCTCCCGTTGCGGCCGCCACGAGTTTGACAACGGCGACGCCAGCGACACCCTCGAACGACGAGCCAAGCTTGTGATCCGCAAGCTCCCAGCGCCACCCTCGTACGATTTCGAGCCGACGGAGCTTGCAAGCTCTTCCGGGTGCCGAGCGATAGGCACTGCTCGCCGGATAAGTGGCCAATGAGTGATCGAGCACGTATACAATTTCACCGATGGTCGCTTCGACGTTGCCTTGGTGTCCTGCACTCAGATCGATTCTCATGGACAGCACTGTGAATTAGGTGTAATGTATCCGAGTGCATTTGCGGAGATGTACTGTCGGATGGTGCCAACAAAAAATCTCTGCGATGTCGATCAAAATCTGAACAATGAGTTATTTATTCCGCTCGGCATACGTCAATTTCGATCCATCTCAATTGCTCCATGTCATCTAGCGTCCCATCACTTAGACCTTCCCTCCCCGCTCTCCCTCCAACCACCAATTCTCTCCAAAACCGGTCACAAAAAACCTCGGAGTACACAACCCCTCGCGTTTAGAGTGGAGTCTGATGGTAGTATCACATCAAACTCTAGGATTATTTGATCGGGAATTCGGAGATTGGAGAAGTTTCATTTCTGTAATCTCCTCTATTTGGCTTTGAATTCAACAGGACAGGAAAATTCTAGGTTCGAATATATTTCGATGTTATGAGTCAAAGAGTCCTCCATGTGATGCTACGGGGTCGAAATCACGATCAAAAAGGAAAATTACTCTGTGTATCAATCCAGAATCAAACTCCAGGATAAAGGTCAGATCAAATTTTTAGTGATCACCGGAGTATCTTTCTGAAACCGAACATTTCCTGTAACACCAATTTTTTCATAAGACAACTCCAGTATAAGACTCTCTCCCTGTTTCTTCCCCTCTGGGGATTTTCCAAAAATCGGTTACGAAGATCCCTATTCATTTATAGCAGAGCCGACCCTTCTGCCTTGCCGAAAAACGAGTCTGCAATCACGCTTCTAGTGCTCACTCATATGCGAGTTTGCGCACCGAAGCCGCTTGATGGCCGTGTAAGTTAGGTAGATGCTGCCCTCCAACTTTGATTGCCAAGAGAACAAGAAGGAGAAATGAGTTTTCGGGTCTGAGACCTCTCTGTGAAGATACCGACAGTTTTTGCGCTCCAATGGGGGAGGGGAGGGGGGGGGAGTCGGACATTCTAACGACGTCCTGAGTTACGTCGAATCCTATTATGAAAATGTACCCAACCCATTCGGAATCACTCCAACAGTCGGTCTGCTATGCAAATTAATTTCGCCAGTTTGAATCAAAAGCCAACGTCCTTAGATCTTAGAAGAACTTTTGGATCTTTTTACCTCCTATAGAATGCACCAAAATGTAGACCATGACGGAGTTCTACTCTTTGGTTGAAAAGCAAGTACGCATATTTTTAGTACCTTTATTTAACTATAAACCCTAAGATCAACCTCAATCCATATTTATCATTGCCAGTTTTTAACTTGCTCAACGGCAAATAATGTTCCAGTTCGGGGATTGATGTCTATAAAGATATTGGAGGTTTATTTGAATGGGAATGTGTTATTCAAAAATCTCCTTTTTCTCCGGATTCTCTTCAGGCCTTCAGAGTCCGTAGACGACATCTGCAGCGAGCAGGTTAAAAATAGTTACATTTTGCAATGCTCGTTGCTCGAAATCAAACGGAGAAGGAATTGGCAACAAAATAAGATGTTCTTACTCGGCTTGATCTCTTGACATGCACTGGAAGAGCTTATTGATACATCATGTTGCAATCTTGTGACTTTTAAAAGTACAACCAATTTAGTATGGAAATTCGAATTACCCACGTTATCATCCTCTATTCTGGAAAATCTTTCGAACTAATGCAGATCCGTCTCAGAAGAGTAGTCTTGCTTTAAAAGATAGTTTCCGTATCAGTCCATTCTAATCGCATATTGACCTCACGTTTTATTCCGTTCATCCTGAATATCTCATAAATCTGCCTCTCGAGATTTTTCCTGAACCAGAATCCAAGCAAAGAATCAGATTCAATATGAATTTTGATGACGTAGTTTGGGAGCGATTTCGACGACTTTTCGTAAAAATAGCCATAAACGTCAAAGATCATCGAGGTGCATGCTATCATCAGACAACTGCTCTGAGTTTCTGCTTCGAGGGCCTAACTTGTTTTCTCTCCATCCTCACTTTGGTCAGAATCACAGATTGTCACAATGAATTTATCGTTTATACTACATCCATTATTTGAGTTAGACAACTTCCTGATTGATCTCTGAATTCACATCATTCAATCATCGTCACTGCACAGGTTCAAGGAATCACGAAAGGGGAGGTTGTAGTTGACACATAAATTTAGTCAAATCATGCACTTTTAATCTCTAACGGATAATCTTACAATAGTATTACTCACGAAGCGCTACATTCTCTCGCGAGTCCCGGTGAAATGCAATGAACCATTCAAAAATATACTGAACAACTCAAGTCGACAATAGTTGACGGATTCATATCCAGGCCTATGTTTTCGCGGAGCCAGAATCGACTTGTTTTCTAAATCCGTAGTATATTTTACGACCATTTTCCCGAAACCTGCTCGAGGACCATAATCCATCATTTCGCTCGACTCTCCTCTAAATAGCCGATAATGAACACAATGACTCCCTTCATATCTTGAATAATTACTTCGTAATAACTGTTTATATAATAAAGATGACTAGCTCTAGAAATGCACTCGACATTTAATTGCCTCGAGCAGTTAAATATTTCTCGTAGACTAAAATCGATTCATCCAATGCACTCTGTATTTATCTATCTTTGAAATTTTTTCCGGGGAGTCCGGATCTTTCTTTTTTATTCTACAAATTATTTATTGGATACACAGCCTGAATGAATGTTCAATTGCAGAAAAATTTTTCCATATTGCCGCACGGAGGTTCCACTTGAACCTCGAGACAATACAACCAATCTCTCAATAGTACTGCCCATAATTTCTGTCAATGATTCGAGAATCGAGCCCAAGAATGTCAGAGGTTCATTTCTGACTGACAAATGGCCTTCTTATTTTCTATTGAGTGCAGTTTTACCGTTGATGTTTGGTGCCAAAGGTGCCCGTCTTTTTACATTCCTTCCAGGAACCTTGTTACTGGTATTAACAATATCATTGCAAGCTACCATTCCGCTCTTCCTCTTGCGTAAAGATTCAGTTGGAAGGTATTCGGCTGGTTTCAAGAGCTTGCGAAAGTTATAAGGACCACTAAAATCTTCCGAATCCGACGATTGATGCAACAATGAATTGGACTTGATATCTTCTTTCTCATTTGTACGCACTATTTCTGGGCGCAAGTATTTATGTAAGTTCTGCGTAATATTCAATTCGTCTTTATAAGACTTGATGGCCAGTATAGGATTCTTATTAACAAAGTTATGAGCAGCGAGAGGTTTTTGCCAGTTTCGGCCATTGAAATTATTATTCGTCACCTTATCGTTCCCCTTAATAGAACTGATGTTCTTATTACTGGTGTAATTGTTATTATTGTTATAATTATATTTCCCCCGGATACTCAAACCACTGCTCGACTTAGAGATAGTTGAGCAGTCGATTCCATTTTTTCTGTTGATATTGAGCTTATTATCAAAATTCGTTCGCAATTGCTTGTCTCCGTTGGATTGCTGAGCTTGCCGCTGTTTGTTAATCAAGCCAATCAGCTGTTTCGGTGGGACGGAGTGCTCGTTGATCTTGTGTTGAGCTCTGCCTCGTAAGCCAGCTGCAGGGTTGATATGCGAATCGCTGTTGGCGGCGGATGATCGCTGTCTCCCGCATCCGTTATTGGCCGAGGATCGCATTTGGTTGCGCAGGTCATTAGTCCTTGAACTGTTAATAAAACAGAATCGTTTGTAAAATCCACCGTGATCAAGTTTTATCCTATGAAGCAAAGATTAGGTAAGTCCATTAACAAAGTATCTTATGGAAAAATGTCTACAAAATAGATGAATAAATACAAATTAAAATTTAGAAAATCTTAATGTGCTCAACTCTCAACTATTCAACTCTCATAATATAATTGAACGGTGTATGTTTCTCGAACTATGGATGTTTTACAGAAGGAGGAAAAGGGAATGTTTGGAAATGGATTCGAGAGCTCTTTCTAACTAGCTGATGTTTGAGCAACTGCAATCTTCCAAAATGCTCACTTGAATTTTTCTTTCATAACTACCATTTCAGATTCTTTAGTATAAGACATCCTAGCGCGCACAACCAGTCAACCTTACAGAGTCTAATACTCGGTCTAGAAGTAATTTGAAGCAAACATGGAATTTGTACCTGAAAGTTTCCCATGATACCCCTTGTGAAAACGTGAAAAGACGCATGTGATTAGAAAATGATTATTCTTCATTATTGGGACAAAGTTAAGACAAAGTTAAGAGCTCCAGATTAACTCTCAAAATGCGTAAAATATGGGAAGTTTTCTATATTATTATCTCTATTTTCTATATTACTATGACCTACATCATATGTATTCTGAAGTTCAAAACTTATTCATCTTTCCACAATTGAATGTCATTCACAATGTTCGATTGGGTCGTTCTTTTCTTGACGACATAAAGATTTTGCAATATTTCAAAGAAGCTCACTCACTTGATAGATTTCGCCGAAGAGCCGTCTGGCGTGCCCTCGGCTGGATTCTTCAAAGCTTTGTGCCATATGTCCGATAGCTGTTGCTCCGGGGCAACTGTGTAGTCTCCGTGAGCTTGAAGGCGATCTCTCCTTTCTGCATCCACTTCCAGGACTTGACCCATGCGTCTCCTATGAATTCATGTTTGTTTGAGAAAATCGGTATCTTTTTGTGCCGTAATTTAAGAAAAAAATAACAACAACAACTTTTCACTCAGTTGTGTTACTAGCTCTTGGCTCACGTTGTACTTTTCAAGTTCTACAGTTGACAAATCAACTACAAGAAATCTTACTATTTCCTCTAGTTAAGAAAATGGATGAACGCAATAATTATTATTTATTGTTTAGGGTAAGGCCAGGCATACCAAAACAATTAGAAAAAATGTATTTATGAGACTGTAAATGAGTGATTTCGCCGAAAGTGGGATTTTTTGGGGCCAAAAATGTCCACGGGTGTGATTTCGATCAAACAACTATTTCAGCCTCAAATGAATTTCGATCGGTCAATGCAGTCAACTGCACTCTTTTGGGCATCAGAAACAAGTATTCAGAGTCACGTACCCCAAGACGAACCTCAGGAGAAAACGATAGAGTTCACAGGGGAGCGGCACAACGGGGGCACATAGTAGACAGAAAATTGTGTACGCGAGTTGCAAAACCCGTTCAAAATGCCCGTTATTGCACAGATTTGATTCTAGACTCGCTCTATCGTATTTTTTCAAATCTTTGGGATGTTTAGATGGCAACTTGGTCAGTATAAGGGGCCATAATGACGATCAGGACATTTTTCGGGGTTATTAGTGCAGCACCAGCAGTTTTCGTGCAAATCTCCGGAAAAAAAGTCGTGTGACTGCCTGAAAGCTAGGTCACTTATTCCGACTCGCAAAATGGTGGAATGATTCACTCAAAGTTTTAGAATTTGTCATGCGCGACAAGGCAATGGGAGTTAGAGACCTTTCATAGATATATAGTACTGGCTTTTATAGCGAAGATTGTGTTGTCGACAGGGGACGGAATTGAAATTTTGACCTCTAATCGTCGATTATATGAAGTATGGGATACAAAATCTCTCAAAGATCAATTATACATTTGGGTACCGACAGAATACACCCTAGAAAATTTCAGCCGCGACTATTGAAAGTCACGAAGACTTGCACAAGCCTCGGACGCAGAAGACCCCACTTTCGGCAGGATTACTCAAATAAAAAACAAGGTACCAATTTTTCACTCTCGACAACTCAGTCATCGAATGATAAGGAGACGACTCGATTTCTGGACACCTAATTCCAAGGAGACTAATTTCATAAGAATCTCAACGAAAAGTTAGATATTGGAAGAAGTTAATTTCCATGTCTCAATAGCACATGATTGCCCTGCGCGCATCCACCCGTTTGGGGTAACGGAGCAGTTTATTTCCCGAGTGAAGTGAGGAAAATGAGTCCTCCGCGCCCGAAATGGACATGCAAGCCCAGGACAATAGTGGTCTTGAATCATAGGTGAACCGTAAAATCGCGTTCAGATGCGGCAGTTTTAGGTTAGAATGATGAGAAACAGATGAGTAAATGACACCTCTCTGCGAATGCGAGTTATCATTTCAACTTCCCGACTATGACTTTTTATTTGTAAAGAGCGTAAAGTGCGTGTTTTTCTTCTGTTCTGACAAACAAGAGCGACGTACGTACTTTTACTCCTTCGTATAGTGAAAAGTAATGCACGCCACTCAGGAGGAGATTTATCCCCTCTCGAGTTCTGATCGCTTTCCACTATACTGTACCAATACTACTCATAAGTGAGTTTTGTTATTTGTTCGGAAAAAACTCTCAAATCAGAGTCTCATTGCCGTTCTTACGTAGATATAGTTCTTACATAGACTAGACGTATGTCGCGCATGGTATCTACTAACGCTACACTTTTTCAATTTCAATGCTACCTAACTAATCTCAGGATCCTGCTTGGGGTTCAATTTGTTGATACAATTTTTGTGGCACAATATGCTCAAGTCTACAATTTTTCATAGATTTTGCTACGATTCTAAAACATGTCCAAATCCTACTTGAAAATAGACATCTCTGAATACCTCGACGATGGCTGGAGGTCATTTTCTAGCTGTGTCAAGGGTAAGTCCCAGCCAACTCCTTCTTCCTCGAACTCTGAACCACTTTCGATGCGAGTGCCAGAATCAAATTAAAATTTGACTTTCAAATCTCAATTTTGACTCATATTCTCCCGTAAGGACTTGTTTACTGATAGGCGCTTAGCTTGGCTGACTCGAAAGATGCGCGGAAAACAGTGAACGCGCGGATGTTATAGATGGAGCATCTTTTGAGTTTGCCAAACCGAGTCCACAGACTCGGAACCGTTCCCACCTGTCCGGGGGCAGACTCCATGTTCAAGTCTCGGAGTACAAACTTTAGAGGGAGTACTTGTTCACAATATCATGTCAATGTTTACCTGCTCATTTCTTCTCTCAGATCGCGGTAATATTTGACGGTTTCTTCTGCTTCCGGTTGATTACCGTTTCGATATTGTAGAACAGTCTGGACCATGTTGAAGCCCTCTGGTCTTACGTAGTCATCTGGCACGCCTTCCACGTCATCCAATCGAATGCCTGCTTTGTTGCATCGCAAATTTTTATGCACTTCCTGATTCTTCATGTGTACCTACAATAATACATAATACTTATTTTGAGATCTTGATTAGTTAACGTTATTATGGGAGTGATCACACTTTTATGAACACGGGGCATCTTTTGTCAGAACAGTGTTTTTGCCGAGGGGCATTGTCTATGGTGCGTTGCGAATAGTTGAAAAGATCTTTGAGTTCCTACGCAGATAATTTCGCTTGTAGAGAGAGTGGTCCAAGCATAACTCACCGTCTGTGCAAAATTGATGAGATCCGCTTGTCTTATCTTAGGGTGAACAGGATCCCTAGCTGGTGGTTTTTTCTTTACTGGCTCTTCAGTCTTGTACCACCGTCTAACAATGAGAGCAGCATCTTCATTCTTCAAGCCTTCCCGCAACAGAGCTTGATGCGCCTCTTTCTTATCATCGTAATCATTGAGAATTCTCTTGTATCGCTCTTCCAATTCGTAGCCGAATTTCTTCCGAATTGTGTATCCTCTGAAGTGACTCTGTATGATAACCGCGGCGCTATCAGCACTCATTCTGTTTCCTTCTTCGGTTGATGCCTCTGTCGCTGCTTCTACTTCTTTATTCGCTCCCGCTATGGCCAAAAAGTACATCATTTGAAAAATGCCTCGCGATGAATCGACGCGACGATAGCATTCGACGCACACACCTATAGATACTCAAATTGGCGTGATTTCGTATGTATCACAATGGCGTGTTAACCAACAAAAGTGTGTACCCGCCCTTATCAAAGTTCACAGTAATCACATTTTCAAGGCTGATGTAACGGAAAATCTGCGAGTTCTCAAAGTCCTTTACCGTTGAGATATAAGTTTCGGAGCACCAATAGAGAGTCAAAACTTTTGTAATCGTCTGGACGCAAATAAATAATTTGAGCGCTAGTCATTGAATTTTATTTACTCACAGAACACCACAAAATATATGTGGATGCTCGGGCGTAATCGTTTCCGCTTTCTCGTGATCGTTTAGTTCCTAGCCTTCGGCTTGGGATTGAGAGCATCACTCGTAATGCGGAAACCAATTCATGCCCTTGTTCCGAAATATTTTTTGATTAACCTCGGTGACTTAATTATCACATAGCCAAAGTTTTGATAGATTCAGTGAAATGCGTGTAATCAATATCCAAAGTTCCTGATTACATACCTCTAAAGGTCTCTCTAGATCTCTGAAGGTCAAATTCACAACGAATTTGATAATTTGATTTAAAAAGTGAGAGACGTTACACTAAGTCAAGAAGACTCCCACTATGTTAGGACCTATTTATGGACCTCGATCAGTAGGTAAAATTCATAAATTTGTTGAACAACTCACCGTCACTGGTCAACACTGGTCAAATTCTGCTGCTTTATAGCTTCAATTGTATGCTTCCTTGACAACCATCCACGTATGTGTCGCTGCAGTGTCACGACTGACACCGCTAACTGCCATTTCTCTCTCTTGAAGCGAATCTTTGCCAACCAACGACGAACGCATGCTTGCACTCTAACGATTTTTCTCAACTGCTCCTCGTATTGCTTTGATAGAAACTCCACATGATAGTACTTTAAAAACACTTTAGTTCGACCGAGAGCCCAACCATCCATTTTCAAACGCACTAGGAGTAATCGGCAGTTATCTCGATTAGCGATCACTCGTTCATCCCAACCAAAAGCCAGGAAACAGTATCTGCAAGGTACAGAAGAATTCAATAACTGGTGAAATTTGATAATTTACGTTGGAATTCTCAATTCTAATAGGAAGCTGGTTCAAACCAATATCGAATTGTACTGAGAAATTTTCCATAAAGATCCATTCTTATTTCCTGTGAACTAATGAATTAATTGGAAAATGGAGATCTGAGGCCGCTAAACACTTAATCTTTTGTGATCCACACGTTTGATGAGTATTGGATACAGTTCATAGGGCGGTCCAAAAAATGAAGAATCTCGAAAATTGTTGCGCCTGAATGGGATCTGCTATCTTTTCATGAGTAAGTATAGGCAATTTTTTGCTAGATGCTGTGAAATAAGTTTTTAGATGAAGCAAGAGCTCTGAAGTTCCATAACACGATTCTAACGATTTTCTCAGAAGAGAACTGCTCAGGTGCGAAACTTCAGGGTTAGAAAGATTCGCTCGTCAAACAATAATTTTCTTACGTGTTCTTTGTCGTGGAATTCGAAGAATAAGTTTCCTAGGTCCCTAGACGTCATGGCTCTTTTCTAAATTAGAAAAAACTCATTGGCGAGAAAACTCGATGTTTTTCAAATTTCCCCAATCTCTCTCGAATTCAGGTTCTTGTATTGCGTTGCAATCGGCCAAAAGTGATCGGGGAAGTATTTTTTCATGTGTTTTTTGACTATGTCACCACGATTCCGGTCGTTTTACGAGGCATGGACAGATCAAAATCAGCACATAAGCCAATGAGTTCAGACAATTATCATGGAATTTGACTAATTTAGCTCTAAGATTTCAAAAACTCGTAAGACAAACTGCGTGAAGAGCATTCTAAAGAATCACCCATCACTCTCAGACGCACTGCAACAATTTTTCTTGGAACTGCGAATAAGATGAAAGGAAATCCAACTTCTGTAAGTCAGGAATATTTAAAAGGGCATCCGTAGCTCATTCTATTAGTTTTTGAGATTTAAGAAGTAAATCAGTCCAATTCGATGTGAATTTCCTGGATTCATTGGCTTATACCCCGATTTCGATCTGTCCATGCATCGTGAATTTACCAGGATCGTGTTTAGACGGTGAAGATGCGTAGAAAAAGATACTTCCGTTTTCATTTTTGGACGATGGAAACGAAGGCCCGAACAATTTAAGAGAATCAGGAAAATTTGAAAAAACTTGAATTTCCTCGCTAGTCCAATTTTTGAATTTAGAAAAATACTATGAGGTCTAAGAACTCAAAGAGATTGTTTTTCGAACTCTACGGCAAAAAGCACACAAGAAAATTATTGATTGATGAGCGCATCATTCCGTCACCAAAGTCTCGCACCTCAGTAGTTCTCTTTCGCAAAAATCGTTGAATTGCGCCTTTTCTCTATTTTTGATGATTGTGAACTTGCTTCCCTAAATATATTGTTAGAAGATGTTGGATGAGATGAATGTGCCTTGGATCATGAATAAGATCACCAACAGGACGAGTAACGTGTCATGTCGAAAATTTTCGATCAATTTCTAGAGTTTCATTGAACTGATTACATCTCCGATCTCCCGGTCACGAACCAATACGACCCGTGCTGAATGAGGGCATCAAATTTTTTTGCAACGAGTAGATTCAAAATCCTGTGATTCGCTTACCTTTTCAGGAAATCGTTGAAAGGTATTCGATGTGAGAATCCATTTTGTCTGATTCTTATTGTTTCGAGAACACCCGTGTATCGCAATTGTTTGATAACTTTTTCTTTGTCAAAGAACGTAGGACTCCTATTATCGTTTGGTTTGATGCACCTCACAAACTGAGGTGAGCCTGAGACCATTTTCTGAAGTAAGTCCATGAGGGAATATCTAAAGTACGTGGCAACAGTCTGTTGAGCGCGTGATTGTGATGCTAAACCTCGGCTTGAGTAACGATCCTTCAGAACCATAGGGAAAACTCAGTTGAATTATGATTGGACGATCTGATCAAGATTCCGATTTTTGAATGAAGAAACATCTTACCCTCGTGCTATTTCCGCAATTTGATAATTTTCTTGAATCAGTATCTTGGACTGCAGAATAAAGGTTCCCGGTCTTCGTAATTGGACATTGGAACAGAAAACGGATCATATCGAACTGAGATTGTCGCACTAGCTGGATCACTTCAGGAGGTAAGAAGTTTCGATTTTTTTCCAAGAAACCATCGGCTTGGTAAACAACTCGTCCAGCGAAGTGATGTATGGCAAAACAGACTGCATCGGATTTCGGCCGAACATAGAACTTTGATTTGATGTTGTTATGGAATTTTTCTGAAAAAGAAGGTTGAGATATTTATGTGTTGGTAATATTAGATCCATGACGCATGAAAATGATGTTTGAGAAGAAACTTCGCGGTATAGCCTTCGACTTTCTGAAATAAAACTATGTATCGAAAAGGCAAGGAAATAATTCATATCTTCCCAAATATAAATCATACCGGGTGACCTGGACTGATTGTGGAACGTACATTTTGAATGCGATTCAAAGACGTATCCCTATTTAGAAACACTTTAATGGACATTTTCCAGATAAATTTGTACTTACCGATGAGAGACCGATCATTAGCCCTGGGAAAACGACTCTCTTCGTCTAACAGAGCTAGCAAGCCCATCGGCTTGCTAAGCAGCATATCCAGTACAGGTCTATTGTCCGAGAACTCAACAAGCTCGACCGGAATGCCCTCAGCCATATATTCTTGCTGCTCCCATGTGAAAATGTGCTGATTGAAATAGTACTGGATTTGTTCATTTGCTATGTTGATACACAACTGTTCAAACGAATTTCGTGGAAAATTTTCAAAACCAAAAATGTCTAGGAGACCGATCGATAATGGCTCGTAGTTGGTTGATCGGTTGAACCCCAGCAAACAGTTGATTTGGTTCACCATCCAATCGAAGAGCCTTCCGTAAAGACCTTTAGCCATTGCATCGCGTGCTGTGCATGCCTCCTCTACGGTATTATTACGCGCAATGGTCTCCCCTCTGGTGACGACTGAATTCGAAGTCAATGCCTCGATCAGGTCATCCGGTTCGATTCCCAACAATTTCGATACTGCAATGGAAATAAGCCGATTTTATGTAATGTACAATGTTTCTTATAGCAAGTATTCTTCATTCTACTCTCTCAACATGAATCAGCTAACACGGAGGGATTCTCACTAGAAATCAGCTACTCAAGTTGATTTTCGGTTAACTTTTGCGAAAAATCAGTCGGAACCACTGACTTTCAGTGAGAATCCGTACATGTTAGCTGAATAATGTTGAGAGAGTAGTTCTTGTAGTTTTGGTTGATTGAATTTTCTTCTAATGAAATTCTGAACAGATTAGATCAAGAACAAAGTGAGAGGTATAGGTTCATCGGGCAATCCATTGTAATTCATGGTGAACTCGATAGTTCAACATCTTTCATAAATTTATAGAGTAATAATTGTATGTTCACCAAATCATCTTCAGAATTGATACGAAGAAATCTTCTCTCTGGTAATTCTCATGAAATCGGGGGTTGAAGTGCTCGTTTTTCAAGAGACTTGTCAAGATACCTTTTGTAACAGGTTCATTATCCACCACATGACTCTTGTTATCAGTATTATCTTCCGAAATAATCTCGGTGAATTCGATGTCACCAAGAT
>JAPYYZ010010558.1:0-14531 GCA_030522705.1 Eretmocerus eremicus
AAACAGCATTAAGGCGGATTCGATTGCATCGAGGCGGATTGGATTGGATTCATCCGGATTGGATTGAGCATGTTCAATGCCGATTTGCAGCATTAAACCGGATTGGCAATCCGTCTCCATCCAATGCCAATGAATAGCATCGAGGCGGATTGGATTACATCGAGGCGGGATGGATTGGACTGATCCGGATTGGATTGAGCTGGGTCAATGCCGACTTGCAGCATCGAACTGGATTGGCAATCCGTCCTCATCCAATGCCGATGAACATCATTGAGGCGGATTGGATTGCATTGAGGCGGATCGGATTGGCTTGATCCGGAGTTGATTGAGAGCAGTCGGAAGACCGATATCATTGCATTGAGGTGGATCGGATTGGATTGATCCGGATTTTATTGAGATCAGTCGGAAGACTGATATCATTGTTATCTCACAATGACTAACCGAACAACCCGTCAGCACTAACATTGCTAACAACGTTCCCGTTGTTCACCGCATCCGAGTCTTCGCGAAACGCCACCACTCGAAACCGAAGTCTGTAATCGAATTACAGATGGACCTGGCAAAGATCCTGGTAATCCTGGCCTGCACCCATTGGACCTCTGGACTCATAGGCTATGACTGTGGGTCTCGGAAACTCAATGTGACGACCCTATCGCTGAAAGACATCGGAGACTGCAAAATCCCTGATAGCCACGTGAATGTCCCCCAGAAATATGTACAGCTGTTTCAAGTAAACGAGTCTGCCGAGACCCACGTCAAGCTATGCAAGGTCGAGATCCGTCGCCAAATGTTCCATTGTGGAATGCTGAGCTACGTCTCGATCGTAACCAACGGAGTCAACGAGTACCTATTGGATATCAGCCACGACGCCTGCGAATAATTACAAAAAACAGGCTCTTATCAAGTAGGAAATTCTATCATAATCAGAGATTTTAAGGGCAATAGTACTTCTTCCTATCCCATGACTCTGGCAGGGTTTGTCGACACCGGCCGTGAATGTAACGGAGTGGCCTACGCGGATCCATTCGGGAGTTGGGAATCAGTAGTGGTAGTGGGAACGATAAAAATCACACTGCAAGATCACACTGCACAAGTGAACATCAACGATAACAAAATACATTTGGCCTCCGGTACAGTTTGTTCCCTTGGTGACGATAATTGCCTTGACCTAGATGGAGATTACGCATTTTGGGAGCAACTCCCACGCGATAGTTGTAAGTTCGATCGCTACGGCGTTCTATACGAAGGTGTAGCTTATAAGATGGTAGATTACGATTCCGGTCAGGGTCAAACCATTTATTCACTGACCCCCAAAGATGTAACGTTTGCTCCAACGGTAAAAGGGGAGTCAAATATCTGCGGTCACACTATTATTCATACGGAGCATCCTAAGCTTGTAACATTTGAAACGCAGAAAGGACAGACTTTTCAACTCGCGCCGCCGCTTTGGATTCGATCCGTTTTCGAGATGCTTAAGAGCGGTCACGACGAAAGATTAGAATTCGGAGCCGCGGAGCGTGACACAATAGGTAAACAGATGCAGAGTGCAGAGAACAGATGCTGTGAGTGATAATGTATGAATTAATAGCCTCGTATCAGAGTCATCAAACCTACTTTTAGTTGCGCTCGTGCCGAGCTAGGAAAGCGCGCATGATGAAATCGAGATACGAAGCGCGTGGGCCTATGCGACTTCCGTTATCTTGTGAAGCGGACAAACCCAAGGAGTCGGAATGGATGAATAATAGGCGAGGAACAAACAGCTATAGGAGCCCGGGCCAGATCGATGCCCTGACCTGAAAAGATGAGAAAATATCCAAACTCGCGAGGAAAGTTCATTCACCCGTTCTAAATAATATCCGAGCAAGATAGCCTTAAGATCCTCAAAAATAATTATTTGAATATTGTATGGATTTTAACTATTGCTATTAATGAGCGTCGGAAAACAGAAAGTCAATTGACCCCAAAAACAATGGGTGAAGTCAAAACTATATGCCACAAAATTAATTTATCATCCGGACTCCTAGATTTAAGCAATATGTAACTGAAAAACAACCAAAACATGTATACGCATTAATTAGCTTCAACCCTTTTGGGAAATATCATAACCCTCTCTTTCTTAACTCAATCAGTGTTAGCCGTAAGGTAATTAGCAAGTAAACGGTTTCGACATTGCGCCAATGTGAGGAATAGCAATCAATTCTATCACTCACATTTGTGTAGTGTCCATTAGCATATGCATTTTTATAATAACTTAGTAAGTAACGAAGGAAGAATCCACTATTTTTAGAACCCGTGCCTCCATCTAGTAGTGATAGATTCTTGGCCCCACTTACGAATCCCATGTGCACAGCAGAGACGCCCAAAGAGGAGGCTGTCTCCCCAAATGAAAAGCTCAGGCGAAGCTGGCGTGCGACATATAGTATACCCCCACCTCCGTTAGAATATAAAAAGGGCACCATGAGCCCGTCAGGTAGCACTCCGTTCGTAGGCATTCACCTCGAACGGATCTGTATCTGAACTCATCAATAAATTCTTCTCAGTTTCTAAAAGTTTAACTAAATTGACTTTCCACGAAATTCAACTTCTTTACTTCCGCGCCGATACCGTGTTCGCAACTGCAAGGCAGAGTTCGCGCTCGCACACTCGCGGCAGAGTAGCAGACCCGCTGATTTGCAGTCACCCCGACGCGCCTCACTACCTCGTCGAATTAGCTGCGCAGCTGATTTTTGCTGCAACACCGGAGGGCGGAGAGCAGACTACCAATTGCAGTGCCCGGATCAGCGACGACAACTAAGGTTGGTCGAATACTAACAGTTCAAATACTGAAAATAGAAGAAAAATCATTGAGCTATCAGAACAAGCGACTGGCTCTTCTGGACATTGTCCTTGTACCGTGTTAGCGGTTAAAGACAATTTCCAGCTGTAGCAGTCAAGATAAATACCAACTGAGGATTGACGTACTGAACACGACGGTCTCTAGTTGAGATTTATCCTAAAGACCTTTTTCGTGCCAAATGAGAGAATAGTACTAACCTGGAAATACGCTCTTTCCACGACTGAGTCCTGAGCTATTCGTGATCGCACGAGGCTCAAAAATCAGTCAAGAGTCGGAAAAAACCGACGTAACACAAGCCAGCCCAATCACTCAATAGGTATTTTCGAAGAGGCGGGATTCTTAGTTAGCTTTCCGGATAGCGGAGAATCATTCGCTCCTCTTCCGAGGGCGATACAAAACCGAGAAGTGCTCTGATCACGTAATTCAACCATTCTGACGGTTTCAGGCGGAATTTCTGCTCGACTGAGTCGACCCAATCGTCGATAGGAATTTTTTTGGGGGGAGAAGATCCCGGAAGATATATGTAGATAGCAGGGGATCTTCTCCTTTTGGTCCAAGGGAGATGCATAACCTAAAAGTGCTCTGATCACAGAATCTCCCCTTTCTGACGCCTCCAGACAGGGTTTCTGCTGATTTGAGTCATCCCAATCATTCGATAGGAACTTGCGAGATGAGGTAACGGATAATTCCTCGAACCAGTAGAGTTCATCGCTCTTGATCCGAGGAATACACATAACCTCAAAGCGCTCGCATAGAGGATACCCTCATCAGGAAGTTCTGCAAAATCGTCTGCAGAAAAGTCTGCCTGAAATTCTGCAGAATCGTCCGCAGAAAATTCTGCATAAAATTCTGCATAATTTTCCACACGTCTTCTCTAGAACTGTATGCATACAATGCTATAGAGAAATCTGTTCTATAATCTGCAGTGAATTTGGACATTCATTTGATTTAGCACGATCTAAAACTGCACGGATTCCTGCAGGATTGGATGCCTACAGGTCCGCAGAAATTTGAATACTGTTAGGGTTATCTCTTGGATAAGATATTTGATAGGACTTCTTGATTGTGTCAGTCTCCACTCGTCCGAACCGCCGTCGAACAATGAAAAGAAGTGGAAGAATCATTACAAAACGATAAACTCTTCCAAGATGTGGACCTCCGAACGAAAGTTCCACCAAAATGTATCAAAAGATACTTGGAAACAGTCGGTGTCTCGAGCTGAGGTACATCTCCCGAGCTCAACTAACTCCGTGGGGGATTGATACGCCGGGGCATGCGCTGCCTAGTGGCGAGATCTGGAACTGACTGATCGGGGGACCTCGCGATCTTGCGCCTTTCTACACATATCTCCAAGGAACTCTATCAGGCATCTCGATGATTCGAGGGTAATTCGATTCTTCAGGTGAAAGCGCGTCCGATGAGCAGCAAATTTCCCGCAATAATCGTGGAGACGCAATGTGATCCTCAATATTTGTGAAAGGGAGCGAGGCTGAGGGTATTTTCCACTTGAAACTTGGGAACCAATACAGGCACGGCAGTAATCCAAAAACGATTCGTTTCGTAATTTCAAGTCGCATTCGACGAGCAAAGAGTCACTCTACAGAAGACGTGCGATCGCGGAATACACCCCGAAATATGTGTGGAGATATTCAGTAGGCGCGTGTTTTTTGAAACAACACTGAAACAATGGGGTGCACCGGGACGATTCATGTTCAATCTGACTTTTCGATCGCATATGTGTCCGCCAAACGAAGAAAAATGAGTCTCAAATAATGCAACCAAGAAATATTCCCCCATGAATCTCGGCAACGAAAACTTCGGTGCTATACCCATTCCTCTTGAGTTTCGACTGATTCCTCGTGAAAAGCAATCGAGCGATCTCACCACATGCGCATGATTCGTTACACGCCCGACAAAAGTTCTAAATCTAGACTCCCCGAATCTAGATTCTTAAATTGGTGTATCCGTATCAGACATGCCCACGGTCGTATGCACAGGTCTCATAACTCCGGTGGTAGGGGAAGGTCCGTTATTGAGACGGCGTTCGGTTGTCGTCGTCACCACCGCGAGGCGCTACTTATCATCCACGTCTCTGGATCTGCGCATGCTTGCCCGCGTGAAGCAACAGCAGGGCAGACGTCATCGTTTGCTCCGCCAGGAGCCGCGCGAGCCGGCGCACGTGGTTGCGATGATTAGGAACACTACGATAATCCAGTTTGCACAGATCTGCACCTGGCGTACGGGGCTCGTGATTCTCCTAACTTTCGGCAGTGCCAACTATTCTGCGTGTGAGAATCCGCACAATATCTCAGCCGAAATCTCGAGTCCCTATAGGCGGCCACAACTTTATATATGAGTTTAAGGGCACAGGTTAGCAGATGTCGTGGTGGCTGTGCTGGCTAGGGCACGGGCATTGAACTTTCAACAACCCGGGTCGAAATCCCGCCTCAGGCAAGTTTTTTCCCCACAAACTCGTTTTTACACTTCTTCCTACTCAATATTATACATGATATATTCATACGAGAAACAACGGCACTCAAAATCCGATTAATTAAAGAAGTTCTTGCCATTGGACTTACAAGGGCATGACATATCTTTGAAAAACTTTTCAGATTCCAGTGATACCAAATTTTTAAGAACCTTGGGGTTTCTAGAAAATTTTCGAGACTCCTACATGATCGAGAGAAAAATGTTCATTATTGCTGCCTTTGAAGATGATCCTGTCGACTATTTACAGTTGTACTCAACGTTTTTTCTGTCGGGGATGAATCCTAGGAAATCAAATATAGACAGCTTCCTGAGCTACCATAATGCATTATTCGTAAGAGTGCTCTCCAAAAAAATTGTCATCGAATATGAATATTGGACTGTATCTCTTCAGATAACTTCCATGCGATGGTGCTGTATGTACACCATCCATACGCATCGTGATCTTGTCAATTCCGTCTGAAGCCATCTAGTGAGTGCGGGGATAATTCTCTTCCCCCCCCCCCCTGTTATGTGAGTCCTTCAACTTATGATCTATTACAGTACGAGATATATTTGTGGAGAAACCATGGATACCACCAGAAATTGAGAAACTCTCCACCGCACATACGCCATTTTGTCGGTCAGTGAATCGATAGTTCGGCGGAAACTTTTGTATTTCTCAATTCCATGTGCCTCCTGTTTCGGACCCTTGAAATGCCCGGGGAGAGAGACGGAAGAAATCATCTTCTATGTACCTTGTGATGCTCTTTCTAGCGTGACTGTCAGATCTACGTCTCTCTACCGTCAAAATCCACTATTGAAAATAAGATCAAGATGTCAGTTCCGCATCCTGTGGGATTCGTATTTTACGATCGATACCCGCGATAGGGATCGCGCTATGACTTTTTGGCCTCCTTGAGCTAAAGTACTTGTAAGATCATGGTATCAGTTGTCAAATCACATTGTTACCGATGCAAAAATTTCTCGTTGGATCAGCAGGACAGAGTCATATATCCCGTATCAGATTTTTGCTTGGAAGTCGATTTCCTTTGTTTTCCTCACTGAAAGTTGACTTTATCCATTTCATACTCCTCCATACTGTTTATTCGATGCATCCGGCAGAGATATTTGAAGTTCGCAAGAAAAAGATGTTCCACGAGTTTGCAAAAGCGTAGGTCAAACTTGCCTTCAGCTCGCCTCTTTTGTCTGGATCAGCTTGATCTCGTATCCTTCGTATGAATTCAGTCAAGAGTTTATTTTTGTTGCTCTGAAAAGTAAGCTTTGAACAATTTTTAACTGGGCATAGAATGAACAAAGGATGATGGAGATTGATTGAGCTTCAAATTCATCAAATTAGTTTCGTTAGAGGAATTCTCCACGAATTGCTTCAATAACACGAATGAGTACGAAACCCGAGATGAAACCTGCTCTCATCGCTCCAGTGAGTTTGTTTTGGACTGGTTGACTTTTGGTAGTTCAAATTACTCACGTCACAATCCAACGTTGTAATAATGATTCAATAGTGTAGTGAAGTCATCGTATGTTCATACTCCCGATGGGCATGTTGTTGACGAGTTGGAAGGACACCGCGGGGACCATCTTAGCTCCTCACTTTGCTCATAAAATCCGCTTGGAATGGAATGCAGTCCTCAGGAGGATTCTGAAGGTTTTGAGATGAGGAATCCAATGAGTTCAAATACGTTGAAATCGGTCAAGTGGAAACATTCTACAATCGCGTTCTATAAACGTAAATCCTTACAAGCCTGCAATACGGAAACATAGTCATCCCTGTTCCCACGCCGCCATCGCGTTCCGCGGAAGTCCGTGTGAAAAAAAGATTGCACTTATGAGAAATAGGGTACTAGGTTCCACACTAGATTTCAATCATGGAAGAATTGTAGAAGATAAACCATCCCTTGATGCTTCATGTAGACCTTATCAAATATTGATAATGCAATATCCCATACAAGCTTTTGATCAGAGTATCTGAGGAATTTTTCACGAAAGAACCACACTGTGAAAAAAACTCTTGGGGAACACTTCGTCGGAACAGGGCGATCCCGTGCAATTGACTGGGAAATCACTACCGGGCTAGGTAAAGTACAGCGCGCGTTGTGAAATCCCTATGTTCAACATAGGTTGGGTTTTCCCCGCGCGCGTTGTGAATTCACAGGCGCGCGATTGTATTATCCCCTCGCTGCAAGGCCGTGTTGTTTGAGGTTAGGAAACCGACGGTGCAGAGCAGACGGATCTCTTCAAATTTATATTCAAACACTACATGCCTGATTCAGTCTGGAAAGGACTCGGTTAGGAATTACGCAAACTATGATTGAAAGATGCGTACAGATACAGGTCCAGTTTTTCGCACAAAACTTCAGCGAGTTCTTGGCCGTGGACCGCGGCGAATCAGGCATGACATGGACGTGAATTCACCCAAGCCGGTGCTGGGAGTTCACTAGCCACACTGTAAAATCCCTGTGTTGAACACTGGATAAAAACCCGACCTAGTTCAACACTGGGTTTCCCCAATGAGATTCTTCACAGTGCAGGAAGACAAGTTTATTCGTGATCGCCCATGCGAAAAAGACTGATTCATGCATTAATCCTCATTTGCTCGCAGAAGATCAAAAAACATAATTCACTCCGAACCATAGTGGTTCCGGCTTTTCCGTGATAATGAAATCTCTTCTTCAATTGAATAACACTCTCGGTGTACTATTTTCCCATGGTGTCTTCTATTGAAGAGTTTTGGGAGTATTGAGGTCATGTTCTACATACAGCTAGGTACAGCTTCTAGCTCTACCTTACCAACAATCATCGTCAATTTATTCAAAATGAAACAAAACGAAACTCTGAAAAAGTAGCTCTGTACCAAAGTGCGCATTGGCAGAAAGGACCACTGTGTAAGATTATGATGTGATCCGCGGAGAGCTCATGAAGTAATCTCATGTATAGCACTCATTCAATACATTTGCACAATAATTGAGTATTCTCCAAGAGCTTTATACGGATCACTCCTAGTTCTTACACAGTGGTGCATTCTGCCGATACGCACTTTGTCACAGAGCTACTTTTTCAAAATATTGTTTTGTCCTCTGATGAATCAATTTATAATGGATGTCTGTAAGTTAAAGCTTGAAATAGTTTTGGGAGTGAAATCCAATCTCTTGTTAGCCCTATGCATTCATGAGGGCCCAAAATATTCGTATCGTCGTATATTTCTAGCTCAACTCTCGCACTTCATATGCTTAATACTCCTATAAAATATTGAACAAACGATCTTTGTGGTATGACATTCCAATATCGAGCCATGATACGTTATATCTACCTCGCGAAGAAGTATCGAGCATTTTTTCTGGCCGTGTGGTTGCGGTCGAGATTTTGTCCCTGAGTTTCGCTCGATTTCCGGGACATTCAATGGATCACCGTTCAAACATTTCTCGAGGCCTAGAATATATAACTATCCAGAAGGATTCGAGTTGGAATTCCCATCCTGATCCTGTTCATAGATGAAATATTACGATAAGAAGCGTCCGTATCGTAGCTCAATATATATCGAGCTTAGTTTGACCATGGTACTTAGTCAACAAAATCATCCTGCTGAAGAAGATTACGTGGGATCCCACGTGAGATCCCACGTAGTACCCCACGGGGGCTGGTCATATCATGTGTGACGTCGCGGAACAGGATTCATAGGTCCCACAGGCCTTGAAAGACACCGTAGAACCCCTTGGGACTCCGGAGATTCACTTGGAACTCAAAGGAACGCCATGTGACCGGACGCTGCAGGGAGGATTGCATGGGATCTCACGTGGGACCTGTTGGTATGGTATAGGACCTCGTGGGACCAGCGTGGGTCGCAGTCGCATCGCGTGAGACCTGTGTTAGATGTCCCATGGAACCTCGTGGGACCTCGTGGGACCGCGTGGGAAGCCATGGGACCTCGTCGGACCAGCATGGGACGCAGTGAGATCGCGTGGAATCTGTGTGATTTGTTCCACGAGGTCCCACGAGGTCCCACGTGACAAATAATACAGGTCTCACGCGATCCCACTGCATCTCAAGCAGGTCCCACGTGAGATCCCACGCAATCTTACCCAGCAGCGCCCGGTCACATGGCGTTCCCTTGAGTTCCAAGTGAACTTCCGGGGTCCCACGAGGTTCTACGGTGTCTCTCGAGGCCCATGAGACCTATGAATCCTGTTCCACGACGTTCCACATGATATTACCAGCCCCCGTGGGGTACTACGTGGGATCCCACGTAATATTTTTCAGCAGGGTAGTTTATTGCACACCGCTACGCGTATACTACTTTTGCGTCTCCCTGAGGCGGAAAAAATAGTATACGCGCAGCGGTGCGTATTATACTGTTTCCATGCATAGAACAGTGAAGAGAAGTCTCATATTCAGAAAACTCGATTGGTCATCACTAAATATTTTGAGAATACTCCAAAGCGTGAAATATCCGTGTCGTGGCTGTACATATCGTGGCAAAATCTGGCATGTTTACAAATTTTTTTTTCGACTAGACCGATTCTTTGGTACTGAAACCAATGAAAATATCGTCCAAGAGAGTAGAAATATGGAAACAGGTCTTATAGCATCCGGAGGCTCCTCCGAAGAATGAACTTTCGCCAATTTCGTCTCCTCCGACGTTTTTTGGGTCGAGATTCTGCTCTTTTGATTAAATAGACCATATCTAGAATCCAAGCAGTTCCAGTTCATCAAAAGGCAAAGGAAACATCAATTCCAGGTGAAAATTAGAGCCGGGAGATCGAAGGAGAGAGCACTTCCCCTCTTCAAAGTGCCAAAATTTAAAGACGCTAATGCATCCAAATTCGACGTTTCACGGCTCATTCTAAATTTTCTTCCATCATCCCCTAAAGGTTACGATGAACATTGGGATATTCTCAATCTCCATCAAGTTACCAAGCAACTAGTTCAAAAGCTGCATTTCAAATCTTCCCAAGAAACAGCTTCTCATTAGGAAGCGGTATCAGGTGACAGTGGAAGCTTGAGAACCCGGTCCTGAAAATTAGAAGCTGTATCTGATACTATCACCAATTCAGAAAAATCATGGGGGGCTATTCGGAGCAATCTGATCGTTGGACAAAGGGGCGATCCTATTTTCTTCCGGTGCACCAAAATCATTGTTGGGAGAGTTGACGGAGAAAATGAAACCGAATAAGATACTTCACGTTCTTATTTTCTTCTCCATATCGAAATGAATCCCTTTTTACCGAATGGACCAAAGTATGGACCCAGTAGCCAGAATAGCCCCGATCTACGGACCTCACAAGCCCTTCCAGGGGAGAAAAATGTTTTGTCCCTTTTTCAATTTCTCTGCGATCCTTTGTAAGCTCGCATGGCTAATTAGCATTCAGAATTAAATTCCATAATGGGTGTCATGGCGAAGTCATGAAAGAAATGAAATATTCTACCAATCGTTTCTCGTAACCTCATCAAAGTTCCAGCGGTTGATTTTCAACTCAAAGTCCTCTCTGAAACTGGTTCTTGGATTCTGGAATTCCGTCATCTCCGATCAGTTCCAGAACCGCGTATTATAATCGAGGGGAATTGCCGCATAGGAATGGGGATAGTTAGTGCTGGAAAAGATTACGTGCGATCCCACGTGGGCGGGACTGGTGATATCATGCCGGACGTCGTGGACCAGGATAAGTCCCACGGGCCTCAAAAGATACCGTAGAATCCTGTGGGATCCCGGAGACTTACTCGGAACTCAAGGAAACGCCATGTGACCGGGTGCTGCTGGGGAAGATCGCGTGGGATCTCACGTGGGACCTGCGGGTATGGTATAAGACCTCGTGGGACGCAGTGGGATTGCGTGGGACCTGTGTCATATGACCCACGGGATCGGACTACGTGGAACCAGCGAGGGACCTGTTTGTATGTCCCATGGGACCTCGTGGGCCCTCGTGGGATGCCATTGGACCTCGTGGGACCGGCGGGGGACGCAGTCGGATCGCGTGGGACCTGTGTTATATGTCGAGGTCCCATGTCACATATAATTCAGGTCCCACGCGATCCCACTGCGTCCCCCAAGGTCCCACGAGGTCCCATTGGACATATAACTCAGGTCCCACGCGATCCCACTGCGTCCCACGCTGGTCCCACCAGGTCTTACGGCTTCTCACGCGGTCCCACAAGTTATTCGTCGCGAGTGAGCAACGTGTGCGGGAATTTTTCGAGCCTGTTGCGTAAAGTATTTTTAGCAGCTGTGTGCAGAGTCGTAATTAAATTGACCAGTGTCCATGCAAAACAACTTGGAGAACAAAAGTGGGAAGGAGAAGAATGGGTTCGGAGGGATCATAAAACGTCATATCACAGAATTGTGTTGTGGAAGAGAATTTACATCGAGATTCACATCCTAAATTCGTGGTAGAACTCAATTTCACTCACATGCACTTCACAAGTACGCAAATGAAAAAATTGTGCAAGAAGTATTTTTTGTATTTTTTCAAAATTGTGAGTAATCAGGAGGAATGACATTCTCCTCACAATTCAGTCACAGAGTTGCAAAAAATGCCAGGAGTCACTCATTTCTAGCGAGTGAACGCAGGAACTGTTCTGGATTGGTCTTCGTTAATTACTACCTGCCTCACTCTCTAAATCTCTCTATTCGATAGAAACTATGTCCGCACATCGTCGTTCGATCAAATGTAGTGCGAAATATTCCCAGGCTCCTCCCACAACGCTCCTGAAGTGCGTTGAAGTTTCGCAGAAATGACGTAAAAATCTGAGAAAAGGATCTGTCTCCTCGCATTTTTTCATTTCCACTGAAAAATCCTTGTCAAAATTGAATCTGCTTCGACGTTGGAATGGGAATTATCCAGCAAAATTTTGAAGAATCTCATTGATTTACATGTTGTTGTATCCGTTGTAACTCATCTGGGTTTTTCGCGTCTCTAAATCTGCCCTCATTCGGAATTTCCGAATGTCAATCGACCCATTTTTAAGCTTATTACAAGAGGTTGAAACTGAGCCAGAATTTATTCGATTTTGACGGGATGAAGATCTCAGTAGTATAGGTATCGCCGCTACGACAGCGCAGCGGACATCCTCTCCAGGAGCACGACTTCCATGACGAGCACCCTCCCGGGTGACCCTGGGCCAAGGTCAGACCCAGGTCGAAATTTTATCCAAAAGTGGTCGGGAGGGTAGTCGTGTTCCTGGAGATGACTCCAGAGACCCCCCCGCGTGACCAGAGGCCCCCAGGTCCCGCGCGACCAGAGGCCCGGGTGACCTTGGTAGCAGAGGTCCGCCGGTGTGCGAGACGCAAAGATGCGTTCTCGCTCCGTGTGTTGAAAATAGCGCGGTGCGCGCGCAACCATCCGAAAGTCTGCACGAGTACGCGCGCAAGTTTTTCGTTCGCAGCTATTTTCAAACCTTGCCGCGGTTGCGCTCTCGCGCCCCTCTCCAAGATTTTCGCGCGTGTGGCTATTTTCGAACCTCACCACCGCGCTTGCGCGTTCGATCTTCGCGGCGGCACTCGCACGCCCACGCACCGGTGCAAGCTGGTACCTGCGTGAGCTGACTTTGGGACCGAACACACATGTACAGGAGGATCCAAGAGGGTGTGCGAGACAGCGGAGATGGGCTCCAGATGTTAAAAATAGCATGCGGCGCGCAACCATTCTGCACAAGTGCGCAGCAGCTTTTCGCCCGCAGCTGAACGCATTTGCGCACTCGCTTCGGGCGGAGAGTCCCCCGAAAAAATCGCGTGCACCGAGAGCCCCGTGAAAGGGACGGAGAATCCCCCGGCACAATCGCGTGCGCCAAGAGCCCCTCTGCAGCATCAAGCCGCAGAGGACGGAGGGGTCCCCCGGTGCAATCGCTTGCACCGAGAGCCCCTCTGCAGCGTCGAGCCGCAGAGGACGGAGGGGTCCCCCGGCGCAATCGCTTGCGCCGAGAGCCCCTCTGCAGCCAACCGCACGGCAAGAGCGCGTCGCCATTCTCGATTCTTGCGCCCCGCTCGAAGATTACCGTTCGCGCGTGGCTAATTTCGAACCTCGCCACCGTGCTGCGCGGGGCGGTTACGCGCTCGATCCTCGTGCACGAGCCTCGCTCAAAGAATTTTGTTCGCGCGACGAAAATACCCTGATCCATCGGCGCGAGGCTGTTGCGTGATGACAAAATATCGAGGAGAAGCAGTGTGAGCTGCTGGGTTTTCTCCAAAAGCCATTGCGGCCCGTACTCTCAATCGTAAAGAGATGGAGAATTTTTGGAGAGTATTTCAGAACGTGAATTCGGAAGTCCATGTATCCGCGGACCCATGGTGCGTCACGGTGATCGTGAATGGTGTGATGATTTACCACAAAGAAGACTCTGAGGCCCCGGACCCACGATGGGTATCAGTGGAACCATTCTCCCTGATGGAGTGCGGGAATGGGATTGAGATTGTGGGCGCCGAAAAACCTGCCGAACCAAGAAAAGGAGCGGAGAAGATCTCTTACACAGTAATCTTATATATTGCAAGTACGTAAGTTATCTATAGCCAAATAGTCACTGAAAATCACGTTCTCATTCTAGTTGGGAGGGATACGTAATGAAAATCAGATAGTTAGATAGTGAATTATGATTTATTTCTCACCCTCAATTTCCACCAGCTCTCAAAATCATCATCATCATCATCATCGCAATCGGGACATGCAAATTTCATCGGTACATCGAATCGATTCAATTCTACGCTAAGTAGTCCACTCCCCATCCGTTTAAATATCATCCACAATATTGAGTGGTCAGCCTCGCCTCGCAAACTGGAGAATTCTTCCGGATGCTCGCGGAGCCAGCAACACATATTCGCAGGTAGAATCACTCGAAAAGACTCGCTCAGAATGACTGGAATTCGCTCTTTTTTTGCAGGTTCAAATCTTAGCACCTTGTATGCACAGTTGAGTTTCACTTCTCCAATATCCATTGGAGCATAGCTATATCTGAGGAAATCATGAACAGAGCTCTGACTCTGCTCCATTTTCACTCTTTAATTACTGAAATTCAGAATAAATTCAGCACAACGTTCATTGCAAATCATTTGAGAATAATCACACATTCGATTCACTCACAAATTCCCCCTGCCAGATGAATTCACACCTTAGCTGCTGACGACTACACTGTAAAAAATCTCGTTGGGAAAACCCAGTGTTGAACATAGGTCGGGTTTTTATCCAGTGTTCAACACAGGGATTTCACAGTGCGGCTAGTGGAC
>JAPYYZ010010563.1:0-16568 GCA_030522705.1 Eretmocerus eremicus
ATTACAGAAAACTTAGAGTCCGTCTTAGGCGTGTGAAATTGTTATCTCAATCAATTCCGTTTTCGTTACGGTTGGATAACATAATCCCGATCCATTTCGGTTTTTGTTATGGTTGGATAACGTAATCCCGACCAATTTCGTTTTTTGTTATGGTTGCATGACGAAATCCCGACCAATTTCGTTTTCGTTATGGTTGGATAACGTAAACCCCAGTCAGCTTCGTTTTCGTTATGGTTGGATAACGTAATCCCCAGTCAATTTCGTTTTCGTTAGAGTTGGATAACGTAATCCCAGTAAATTTTGTTCTCGTTATGGTTGGATAACGTAATCCCAGTCAATTTCATTTAGGTTATGGTTGAATAACGTAATCCCAATTCAATTTCGTTTTTGTTATGGTTGGATAACGAAATTCTAACGAAAACGGAAGTCAGAGAGTTTGGTTATTGTTATTGTTAGAATACCGTCACATAATTCACGTCGACTTTTGTTACGTTACTCAACGAATAACCGAATGAATAACGTAACTTCTGATAACCCGTTAACCAATATCCTAACGTAACGTAAGTTTGGGGCAGATCCCTGCTTTTGACTCTTTGCTGAACCTCTCGCATTGGTTTTTATTCTTTATCTGAACCTCCGTTTTAATATCGTAAGGCTACTTTTGTGTATCTCGAAAATTTTCTAAAAGATGAGCTTGGTTAGACTTATCAGAGTGAAAACGAGGCTGCATTCATAATTATGACTGACAATGCACTCTCAAAAGGAAATGATCTCACCAATTAGAGGTTCCAGAGTCTTAGTCTCATAGGTGGTGATCGTTGCAAAGTGAAGTACCTGGCGAAAATGGATAGCCTAGTAAATCAACGATATCTTCGAGTTGCTTCATTGTACGACAACTCAAAAAAAAGCATCTAAAAGATCACAAAAAATCTATAGATTCATGTTTCTCGAAATTATTTCACAACTTCGTTGAGACTGTAACTGACGAGGATGGACCAAAAAATTTTCCTTGAAAATTGCTCTACAATTTTATGGGTTCGAGTTACGACCTTCCGAAGAAAGAGCCTTTTTTCATGTTCACTCGCTGAAGCTTGGAATGAAACGACAACTCTATTCCTCCAGGTTTCGTTTCAATCACATAAATACACCTTCAAGAATATTCAAGCTAAATGACTCAATTGTGATGACAATATCCTCTATGAATATCATTCACCTCGAATATTCTTGGAGGTGTATTCATGTGATTCAAACGAAATCTGGGAGATTGGAGTCGGTGTGTCATTTCGAACTATGGTGAATAAACCTGTAAAGAGGCTCTTTCTTCGAAACGTCGTAACTCAGACCCAAAAAATCGTAGAGCAAATTTTAAAAGAGTAAAAATGTAGATTTCGAGTTGTACTACAATACACCCTTAGACTATTTGGGATAAAATGAGTTTGTCTGGAATTCACAAGTGATTGAATGACGTGAAGATTTTTTTTTTTTTTTTCTTGTAAGTTGTAGCCTCAAGAAAGTTGTGGGAAAAAATGTCAAGGAACATGGATCGATAGATTTTTTTGATCTTTCAAATGCGTTTCTGAAAATGCCGTTCAATGAACCAGTTCGAAGATGTATAATAAAAAGAAAAAATTCAAAGATATCATTGATGTACTGCGGGGCCATCTATTACCCATTAATTTTGCTAGTTACTGTACCAAAATTCAAAGAAGGTTGAGCAAAAACTAAATCTTAAAATTCGTGAAATAGAGACCCGGAACTTTCTGCAATGCTGAGTTTCGATCGAGCTCCATCCAAACACCTCATTGCCATTTTATTGATCCAATTCGAGAATTATTGATTGAAATTACAAGAAACCCAAATTACTCTGATGGAACAGAGTCTGCCGAATTTATAACATGAAAAAGGCGGCTAAAAAGCACGTGGATTCATCAAAGCAAACATCCCATAAATACCTAACTCTTCATTCGAGGTAAAAAAGCTCTCTTCGGGGAAGAAAAAACATAATCGGTGTAAAAGTGAATGCTTCGTATCAAGTTCTTTTGAGATATAATTGTTAAACACTTTAGAATACGAAAAGTAGGGAAACTCGGCCAAAGAGGACATAGAACTGAGCAACAAGTAACGACAAATAAAAAACGCCTTTAAGTGGTAGTGGGTACGGTTGTACAGATCAAAGGCCGAGTAATGGGTAAAGCCTCCAATAGCCGACTCCACAGCCCTTTCTAGATTCGGGGGATCAATAAGCCAATAAGTGCTCATCTAAAAGCTTGTCGACGGCAATCCAGCTTAATCCAAAGGAACTTTTTCATGATACCAACTTGTACAGAACTATACGATTCAAATACAGGTAGCAAATTTTTACAATGTACATTTGCATCAACAATCCGATGATTTGGGAGTAATGAGCTATAAAAACGCTGCCACATTACTATTTCTACAAGTGACCGAAAATTTTTTCTTTCACTGTCCATAAGACCGGCGTCGTAAATTATACAATTAAATTAATTCAAGGTGGAGATACCATCAAGAAATATTTGGGTTCACGGGCTAAAAAATATAGGAAAAACTGAAGAAGTCTATGATCTCACACGAGAAAGGGCCGTAAAAGTACTTTCATAGGATGCTATCTAAATCTATGACAGACAGAAGTAGCACCATTAGTAACCTTCAAACAATTCGTGAAAGGGATCTCTGTATAATGTTACACGATCCTCAAAAATTGGATTCCAAAAGTCATCCGATCCCGAGAGTCCACATGAAAATTCGTATGGAAATTTTGCACGTGATTCCTCGTAGATTCTTACGGAGATTCTTTGTTGACAGGAAATGGAAAGAACGGCCCAACATCCGTGGAATTTAAATGGGAATATATACCAAGGATGAATGATATTCCTTTCAAATCCAAATTCATGTGATATTCCTTCAGAATCGCCTCTCTTTCAATCGTAACATAAGAGTTTATAGAACTATACCTAGTTAGCTTGAATCTCCACTATATTTGAGGGCTAGAGTTGCACCTGATATTATTCGAATTTTTCACGGAAATCCCACATCATGAAGTTTCAAGTGGAATTCTAACGTGGGAACTCTTGTAGCTCTCTTAGATTAGATGATAATATTGTATGAGTACGAGTCAGGATCCAGGTGACTTGTGAGAATATCTTGAAAAACATTGAACAAGGAAGTAGATGTCTGGAAAATTCTAAGTCCGGATAGAATGTCATGCTGGATTCATGAACGTTTTATAACATTATTTTACTTTCTTGAATTTTTCTGGCAGAAATCACCAGGAAATTCCCCTTGAAATCCTCTTGTAGATTCTCTCGTAGAGTTTTCGACAAGAATGTGAAAATTTCACTTTGAATGCCCATTAATTCTAATAGGAAAGTCCCCAGGCAACATCTTATGAGTTCAGTCTCATTATTCTCATGGAGAACCTTGACGAAAATATTCTCGTGAAAATTCCTCGAGGGATCTCCTGACGACTTCTCAAGAAATCCCTATGGAATCTTTTAGAAATATCCCATGAAGTCCCATCCACAGGACTTGTTACTAATTTGCAAAATAATCTCAATGAGATAAAAATTGCTTGAATGAGAAAAAAGTGTTACTAATTGATGCTCATTCCGAACGAACTGCCCCCGAAACCCAAAAGTTCAAGTAACATTCATTGGTTTTTTTCTCGGTTTTGCTTTTATGAGTAATTCCTCTCATTTCATCAGTGGTTATGCTGTCAAATGGTGCATTCTTACATGAATTTCGTGGAATAATTTTTACTTTTCTACGGAGAATCTTCGAAAATTGAGATTCGTAAGTATTCATTCCATTCTCTTCTTTGATTGAACTGACTTCAATAATCACTTAGACTCTAGCCGGTTACGACATAATTGCTATCTGGATTCTGTGCTAACGCACAGATTTTATATGCCCCCTTGAATTTTATGAGTGGAGTTCTTCCTGACATTTATAAAATTTCCTACGGGGATTCATCTTAATTCTGCCACGGATTCCACCTGCACGTGGAAAAAGGCCTGGCACGTGGCCACCGGTAGCCCAGGTCCGACAATTTTCGGGGTAGTGGTACATGGATACCGGTAGCCACGTGCCAGACCTTTTTCCATGCGTGGGGATGAAAAACATTGGTCATCTTCATCAGAAATTCTTTCATTTGTAATATATCATTATTCATGGCACAAGATATATTTTCATTATTCTAATGTGCTTAATTTCACGTTTACTACAAGTCAGACTGCACGGGTATAATAAAGTCGCCCGGAATTGCACTTGAGCAAAAATTCTCAGCCCACGAAAAAAGTTCCACCCCGCATTGAAGATGCCAAAAATCCCCCATCCACAACTCTCTCGCAGTTCTTCAGACCCCAACCCAATTCTCATGATCGCAGGCTGCTCAGAAGCGTCACGGTGATCTCAAAAATGTTTTCTCGCTGCGAAGTCAAACGAAGTTGTACAGGAAGCTGGCAGCTAAAAGCTTTCGAAGTTCGCCCCGAACAGCGCACAATAGCAGATCGCCAGTCTGGATGTCGTTCTCCGTCCGAGTTGAGAGAACAATTCGCAACAGCTACGGCCTCCCAGTGGTTTCATCGTTCCGGTTTCGCGCTGGCGCACGAGTTTTTCGAGGCTCCACTCACGGCTGCTCAAAGATAACGCGCATTCCAGCCACCCCTTGGCAATACGCAACAACTCCGAAGCGAACGAGATGCGAGTGTGGAGAGGTATGCCGAGGTGTGGCTGTACGTGTGCGGCCGAGAGAGCTCGATCCGCGCGGGTCTGGAACAATTGCGTGGGCGTGTAGGCGAGCTGCGCAGTGCAGACTCCGGCGCTCCGGGGCAACGAGCTGCAACAATCGCCGGAATCACGCGAGCCAGCCCGCATTCGATTACCATCCAAACGAGCCGTGCAAAGGGCCTCGGCTCCAGCGCCGTATTACCGCGCTCGTAATTACACCGCGAGCAGACTCGTTGCGGCGTTGTGCGCGAGCCTAAGGACCATTGCCGCACAAGTATGTCTCCGACTCGAGAGTCTGCGAGAATTCCAAGCGATGCTTCGTGCATAGCCATCGAGTGTCGTTGCCAGTTAGAGGGAGAGACGAAAGCGTCGACCCTGTAATTGATGATGGGATATTGTTGGGCAGAGTGCGCGAGCTTTCGTTAGAAGAGCGAGAGAGGAATGAGGCCTGTACTTTGCTTTAATCCGATGCGGTCACTATGGGAATCCCATACCCCAGACCAACAGACTTGGATCGCGAGAAAATCCTTGACTTCAAACTCCAAAACGGCTTCGATTTTTGAAGTGTTGACAGAGGAACAGCTTTTTTCCTGAAAGTGCACTGTCTTGCGAGTAGAATCCCGCTGAAATTTTTCAGAAAGGTTGAAAACTCGCAAATTTATATACTTTTTTTGCAAAAAAGGCATTTTTTGCAAGTTTTGTGCAAACTTGTCGATAAAAAAAGCCCTTGTTGGAAAAGATATGAAAACTGTCTGATTCTCTTTGCAAGACGCCAAAGAAGAGGTACCAACAAGGTTGAGATCAATATCTGCGAGATTTTCCGAGATATTGATGATTTTCTGCGTGGAGTAAGACATGCCCAGTGTGGCCTCAACGTTTTAAATCGGAAATGTGACCTCAACGGGTTGAACACGCCATGACCTCGCGACCCTGGTATACAGCTCGGGCCGTGACGTGGCAAACTCGTGACATATCGAGTAATATGTTGATCTTTCGGGCGCGCCGAGGGGTTTGGTGGGCGCTTGCGCCCCATTCGGTGTGGATGGGATATTACGCGACGGGAGGGTGATTGAAAGATATCCTGATCTTTTTTTTTTGGTGGATCTGAACGAGGCGATGCCGGGATGTCGAGAACGACACACTTTGACAGATACGTGCGAATCTTCTCGCTCTGCTGCGCGATTTTCATGTCAACGGGTAACGCTTTTGTTCATCTTTTTTTTTTTGGACTTTTTCAGGGCGAGAATCGTTCGTCTTCTATACGAGAATTTCTTATGAATGTTTTCTCTATTTCATCGCCACAAAAAACTATTGGTCGAGAAAAAAGTTAAATTGTGCATCGATATAATTGCAATATTAGTGGTAACATGGCCATTCTATTCCTCAAGGATTTTGCTCACGTTTTTACCAACAACGTTCTCAATGAGCTCAGAATTGAAATTCTATGTAATTTTAATCGGCGACAATTCAATATCCTAAACTCGATTACGATTGCTGCCTCCACTATCCTATCAGTAACAACTATAAATTATCCAATCGGTCGTTAGTTGAACCTTTCGGGATAGATTTTAATTATATATTATGTGAAATATTTTATATGCTCAGGCCAAAATTTCTTGATAATTTCATCTTTCTTTCGATGTAATGGTTGGTTCGAAAGTTTCTTATTCATCATCGAAGAAACTGTTGCATCGGTATTAGGATTTGTTGAGTACTGCAAACCTCTATGAAGATTATTTATATGAGGAAACTCTCTTTACTATCTTCGAAAAAATTGATCTAGAAGTTCGTGAGAAGATTGTCAAAAAACAGTAACATAAAAACAAGGCGTTGTTCTAGTCTTGATAATGCCAAGCTGTATTCGAAGCGAATGATATTTCATTGAATTGAGGATACGATCAATGTTACTAACGAGTGATGAGCGGTTGATCGCCGCCAGGCACAGCGAACAAAAAAGCGTTGGCAGAAAAATATAATGTGAGAGCTTTGTGGTAGATGAATTCGCCTCATACGCCAGTGCAGCGTGAGTATTATCTTGCGATTGTATGGACTTCCACTCCAGTTGATTTTTGCAATACGCTTGCCTTGTGTTCATATCAAGGAATAATGAGATTCATCAATTATAATATTCCAGGAGGTGCAGGTAGTAATAAAAATTCGACGATTCAATATAAGAAATCCGCTTCGTGCTATTGACTTCTAAAACGCGCATCGCTAACTCATTACTTCAAAGTATAAAATTATGAATAAACGACTCGTTACGGACGATATCATTGTTCCCTTTGCAGTTTCCCGATACGAGATGATGAAAAGGCTGAATAGCTCGAGAGGCTTCCTGTGAGAACAATGAGGATCGATAAGAGGATATCCTCTCGTGAATAATACTAACGGATGATTGATATTGTGTACCACAATTACTTGAGAGAGTGAAAGTTCGTATTCAGCTCAAGCGGAAGCTGATTTGAATATCACTACAAACTTCAGTGTATCGAACAGTTTGTACAAATAAAGATGCGCATTCGAATCCAATTTTGATTAGAACTCCAATTGCAAGAGACTTTTGGGGGAGTTGCGTAGTTTACAATCTCGGTCAACGATGAAATTTTTCTAGCGCAAATCCAGGGAAGTTCATTTATGTGGAGTAAAATCTCTAGAGAGATAGACCATCATTACTCAGTGCTTTGTCCAACAAAAATGGATTTAATCCAAAAAAGTTGCACAAAGTTTTATGACTTTCGTTGCATATTAGCATACAGCGTATAAGTGGGGCTCGCCACAATACAAGCGGCGATAGATCATCATCAGTTCAGCGTTGCGTAGCCTGGGAAAAAGTTCTGAAGAGCTCATAAAGTGCTCATATTTTCAACGATATTATCATTTGATAATAATTGGGCCGGAAATACAGATGTGCATAAAACGTATCTGAGTAGATTATTCTCATGTACGGAATAGAATTATTCGTTCTTCATTGAATGCATGATGTACTTTTTCGCATTTTGAGGCATTCTTCAAAATCACCTGAAAAAAGGAAAATTAATCTTTACACATAGGTATTTGAAATCTCCGGAACCAGGAAAAATTATACAGAAGGTCTCCACTGTAGAGCGCAGAATCTTGATCTAAGTATCCTCTTTTTATTCTAATTGCCGCGGTAGCCACGAAGCTACATAAAAAATATTCTACAAAAATCTCTTCTTGTTTCGCCTGAGATCCCATAAATTTTTAATGAGGGAGGTACTTGTCAGGGTGAAGTATTATTCAACTTATATACTAACTACTGGGTATAATTCTACTTGGCTCTCATTCACCGACTTTGGAGTTTGCTGATCTATTTCTCTTCCACGAGAAAATTATTGATACATTCTCCGGAGTACTACCTCAACAAAAAGCTCTGAAAAGTTTGTGACCATCGGTACGATACGAAGCGGCACAATCATCACAAATTAGAAGCTCTCCCTTCCAACCAATCGATGCGAGACAGGCCGTCTACGATCGTACGGAATAAAAGAAGTTGGAGCAGCGACAGCGCGACATGCCGCTCACGAACACGTCTTCATCCTCTTGGAGCTTGCGCTCCGGGTTACGTTTAATTAGACGCGAGGCGGGCTCTGGCCATTGTCGCCGATAGCCTCGCAATCTCGCTGACTGTGTGACTTGGGCGAAGAGAGAAGATGAGCAGAAGGAGCAGCGCGGTCGCAGCATTGGCACTCGCAGTAGGACGAAGACAGAGAAAAAGCGAGAGAGTCGGTCGGAGAGGGAAAGAAAAAAAAGAAAGAGAGAGAGAGGGAGCGGCCCGTGACGTCCGCGACACTTGAGCACGTGCGAGTTTCGCGAGCTTGCAGCGCTTTTGGCCCGAGGCGCTGCAGCAGCTCAGCTTGTGGCGCGCCAAGCCACCAGTGCCGCGACTCCGCGTGATTTTTCACCCTGCAGAAATGATGCGGAGCACAGATGGCGCGGAACGGATGGGCAGAAGCCAGAGGTGGAGAGAGCGAATCAGGCGGACGGGCGAATCGCGCGAGTCGAGTGCGACGATTGCCGGGACGTACAGCGGCCTCGCCAACGAGTATAGAACGAGCGAGACAAGAGAGGATCGCTCGATCGCTTTTCTAAAACGCGCCGACCTCGTCGCCGCTCTCTGCATTGTTCGCGACGCCTCGCTATCTCAATCTCTCCGCCAGCAGAGACTGCCCCGGGCGCTCGCTCTCAAACGATCCCCTATACAAAGGAACAGATTTCCCCATCTCAAACCTGCCCACTGATCTCTCCCTTTCAACTTTCACCTTCTTCGTGACGAGGACGATCTTTTTGGAAATCGTCCAAAGTGTCGGTTTCCAGGGATACAATTCTCGTTACTGCGTAATGCTGATGGGTGCACAGCAGAAGCAATTCTTCCAGGGTGGGGGGATTCAGAATGAAACGAGAGCCGAGAAATGTCGAGTTGGAGTGCCTCGACGCGACCTGGCATCGGACACTCGTGAGCATGTCCAGCCAGAAAAGTTAGAGGTAAAAAAGGATGCGATGGTAGCTGCTGTCCGAGGCGAAGCTGCGCCGCGCGAGCAATAAATACGCGAAGTGGGTAAGAAAAAGGGTGTCGCTCAAGAGAGCGAGCGAGTGAGAGAGAAAAAGCAAGAGAGAGAGAGAGAGAGAGAGAGAGAGAGAGAGAGAGAGAGAGAGAGAGAGAGAGAGAGAGAGAGAGAGAGAGAGAGAGAGAGAGAGAGAGAGAGAGTTTTGCGAAGGGAGGCAAGGGGTCGACAAAGGTAGCGCTGGTAAAGCGGCGACGAGGGAGCGCTTGTACTGCGCGAGCGCGTGCATCGCGGAATGTGGGTCAGGCCTGTGCCTTAGACACCAGCGGTGCAAACGCCAGAGCAAACCAAAGCAGTGGAGATGCTGGGATATTGTTTGCCAGCTCCATTGACTCCGCTCTATTCAAACGATGCAATATTTTCACGGCCTTTTTCCATTAACCCATTACTGTCTCTGCATGCTACTCTTCGCCAGGCTTTTGCCGAACAAAAACATGCAAAATAGCTCTTCCACGGAGGCAAATCCGCCTCCAATTCTCTAATCGAGAATGGGGCAATGTTTACTAAGGAATTTGAACCTTTACAGATCATAATTCAAATGTCGCACAAGATTCTGGGCATATGAAGATAAATGAGCTACTTCATCGTGTTACACGCAGATCCAATGTCGTCTCGTGGGATGTGGAATAGCAGTTTCTCGACAAAAAATTTTCCATTTGCGCTTCATGCTAGCTCCCGAATTCGGACATGGCAAGGAGTTCTAGTACTCCAAGTTGATGAGTATGCATGCACAAAAGAAGTTTACCTTCTTTTTGGACATTAATTGCAGATCACTATTACAAATGCAACGAAGCATGACAACGTTCTTAGGAAAATCTCGTATACGACTGTAATATATGTTTGAGCCAACAAAAATGCAATTCGTGTAACGAAACTCACGGCGGTTGAAAAGCATTAATCCTAGAACTGTGCTGGTGAAAACGTCGATAGAACGTCGGTACCAGTCCAGCTGTGCTGGTTATGAGTATTGATGAGATTCATTACACTTGATTAATAATCACACTCAATCAAGAATTTCGGTTTGCTACACTTGGATCCCTACGCAACTTTTGTAGGAATCTTGGCAATTACTATTGAATCAGTACAGGCTCAGGCACGAAATACTTGTTCAATTCCATACACCAGCTATTAAGACCACAACAGGATCTTGGTGAGGAATTATAGGTCAAGAAGCCCATTCAATGAGTGAGTTACCTGACATATGCAATGTCTTGAATTTAGATAGAACTTCGTTAGAGACCACGGTGCGTTGATCAAGTCAGAACCTTACTTTATTGGCATGAAACCGGATGAAAGGTTCAATGATGGAACTTCAACATGCAATGATTTGCTGTCAATAATGCTTGAGAGAGACCGTCGACAATCTAAAGGAGTACAGGAGTTATTGTGTCGAAAGACCCAATATGAGATTCAATTGATTCCCTGCAAAACTCTGGCGGAAACAGAACAGTACCTTGTTAACAACCCTGCTGACCAATCCAATCTAGTAAGAACAAAGGTGTCACCCTCGAATAATCTCATCATACGCTTCGGCATTGGTAAAAGTTCCGCAACAAACCCATTAACTTTTGACGCGGCACTAGCTAAAAGAATGGCAGTAGCTTGACGTTGATTAGAAGCTTGGCAAGGAATGCCATGAGTTCTGAATGATCCTAGGAAAAATTAGACGGAGCTAGTCCCGCTAAAGTTTGATGAATTTGAACTCTGATTCTTCTCTCGATCTTTGCAAGCTCCTCTGTCACTTCTCAATTCGTCTATTATACTCAGATTTTGTGTGAGATGTAAAATGTCTGCCGACGAGGTTCTGGACAGATTTCCTTACATCTCTTATGGGAAAGTTCCTGCCTGGTTACGGTTTGATAAGTAACTCGGGAATTTGAACGAATAATTAGTGAAAAATCTTGACATTGGAGTCGTATATACTTTGGGAGTTCAACTCGGAGACAGAAGAGAGCCAAGGAAAATATGTTGGGTCTCACAAACTCAGCTCATCAGCAGATGCTCACAACTCGGGGCCACGGATTTGACTCGAAACTTGAAAGCAATTTCACCCTACAACAAGCCTTCCTAGGGTCGTTAACTGGGGCTCTCTAATACCTAAATGCGAGACTCTGCGAATCTAGACATCATCTTTCGGTGATTACAAAGAAGAAACTTCCTAAGATTTCAGCCGTCTTCAGGGTTCGGAGTTGGAAGCCTCTCATGGTGAGTCAAACATTGACGAGATATGAGACACTTGGAATTGTACTTTCGAGTATACGAATTTTAGCACGATAGAGTTACTAACCTTGCAACTGGTGCAGTTGTGGACAACCGAGTAGGTCTGGCTGCAGTCATAGCGTGCCAGCACTTCTCCGAACTCGCAGTGCAGCCTAGCAGCCATCGCGTCCACCATCAGTAGTTTATCCAAAGCCTTCACGCAGGCTCCGCCACCATTTAGAACGGCTTCGAGTGGTCCAGATTTTCCCGCTGCGAGAGCATTCACGGCCGCATGCTCGCAGCAGTGCCTCAGTCGCAAGCCGCTCATGAACCAATATCGATTCTCGCGCGCGCTCGAGTAGCTCCGAGATCCGGACCGACCAAAATCCTTCTCACACACCTGCGTCTTGTGCGCATCTTCGAGGTAAAAAAGGCACTGTTCCGGAACCGCTGTCCTGCGTACGCGATCACTCGTCCTTGAATCTCTCGCGCCCGACTTTCCCACGAGCCGTGACGCGCTGCCGCTAGAGGGCGCTGCTCGCTTCGACTTGGGCGCAGCCCCGGCAGAGGACGCCGCTCTCTCGCCGGTCCGCTGCAGCAGCTCGATCACGTCGTCGAAGTGGTCCTCGGTACTTTTGCGCCCGCGCGGGTCCGTGCACGGGACCGGACAGACCTTTGGTACTTCGGGCGGGCCGCAGCTTCCCTGCAGGTCGGTCGGCGCTGGTCCCGCCAGATCGCACGCCGACAGCCATGGGTTGAGCTGGTTGAGCTCCCAGGAGTATTCGTTGTACGGATGGCGCGCCGCCGCGTCGCGCTTCGCGTGCCTGGCACTCGAGCCCGAGCTCGCCTCGGCGGCCACTAGTCTAGGATGGCTGCCGACAGCTTGCATCAGCAGCGTCACGAGATAGAGAAAAAACACAACAGGCTGGGGTCGCGGCCCGTGCTGTGCTCGCTTGCGGCACCTCGACCTCCCCGACGGACATCTTTGGAAGGCAGTGCTATGAGTGGCGGGCGTCTTCCCGCTGTTTGGGGGCGAGTTCTTGCCCAAGGCAGTGGTCGAGCATTTGGCAGCCACATCATCTCTATCTTGGTGTGGTTTCGTTGCCGGCGTTGTCGTCGTCGACCGATCCGTTGGCGAGAGAGTTGACGCAGCGACTCGATGAGGAAACGGCGCACCTTGTCGAGCTGATGAGGGTATCTGTGTTTGCGATGCATGTGAGGGCGGTAGAGATGGTTGCGGGGTTGGCGGTGGTGGTGACGTTGGTCTCCTGATACGGCCGCGCGAGGCGCTAGCATCGCGCAGCATAAATGGCAGAGCTGGGACTCTATGCAAGTCCCGCTGATCGTGGCGTTGACGAGGCGCAGGCCAACGAAGTGATCCGATCCCACGTGCTGACACCACATCGTTGCGAAAGGCTCCACGGATCACTCTGCTCCTCGCCTTTCGTAAGCAACTTGGCGAGTTCGAACCACAGGTCCTGTGCTTCTTGCTGTCTGCCTTCACCACCTGGAGACCGGGACAAACTTCGTCCGGGGCAGCTGCTCTTCTCAGACGGTTGCTCCGATTCGAACAAGGAGGCCGATGATGATGACGATGTTGTCGATGAAGATGAATACGAGATTGGTAGAGATGACGGTGACGGCCAAGTGCAGTTAGGCTCGATCGAGTCAGCCCCGCTTGACGTAGATGTTCCGGGCCCTTGGAGTGTTGATCCGTTTGAGATGAAGCCCGGATCAGCGGGGGTCTTAGAAGTTTCCCTGAAGTGTCCAAGCCCTGTTTCCGTCGCCCAGTAATGATGGAATGGCCCCGACACCGTTGATCTGCACCTGTAACGTAAAACATCCAATGATGCACTCATCAGTTCTGGTGAACAAGATGTGAATTCAATGGCGTCGGAGCAGAATCATACAATAGCTAAGCCACCAAGATCGCGCGCTGTAATACATGGCGGGTCAATGCTAATTAATGTCATCCAAGTCAGATATTCACGCTAATCAGTCTCAGAGAAAGGATGAGGTCACGTTTCAGACCAACTTGCAACCGTCCTAGATAAATTGCGATGCGTTTCCGATGGATTCTTTATCAATTATTCATCGGAATATCAAGGTCCAATACAGGTACAAATGAGTGGAAAAATTTGACAAAAAACTACAACTTTGATCGAGTATGGCGGCAAGATGCAACCTCCCCAGGTGTATTGCATTAGATTTCCACGAATTACTTTTCAATTATCTATCGAATGACACGAGTTTTATCTTGGAACAGATAAGTGCTAAACATGACCAAAACCGACATTTTCGAGACGCGCTGGGACAAAACCGCACGCTTCCTCGCGCCTACCGTCCAGATGCATAATCTACAATCAAAATGTGACAGATTGTGCATAGTCACATTTTGTTACTAATGTTCGCCACGTACCACCAGCCATCTGCCGGTCAATTATGGTTCGGACACTGAAATGGTTTTTCGGCATAGACGTATTTATTTATGTAGATGATGTCGTCATGTACTCAGACGCGCTTGAAGAACATGGTGGGATAATCTGTATAGTCCTGGAAAGGCTGAAAGGTACTTTTTGAATCTTAAAGAACACGCACATGCTAAGTTACCATTTTGGGGTAGGATGGGTGGGGGGGGGACTGGAAACATACTGATTCCAGTCACAATGGGGGGGGGGGGGGCTGAATCGAATATCACGTCACCTACTCAATATCAATTTTCTTCAAATGTGACCTATTTGAAGCTGCGGATTTACACTCCAGTCCCGGGAGAGAATGCAAATTGGAATACCACAATTTTAGCCAAGGCAGTCACAACTGCTCCAACACGGGAATCTGTGTCACGCAAAAAAATGATCATAAACTGTTCCACGGAACGCGCTCATCCCAAACGTTGTCGAAAATCTTTCAAAGTTCTAGGTGAAAGATCAAGTCGAGTCATGTGCAGTATTGATTTATTGATTTGGGTTGATGTAGAATCCATTGAAGGTTCTCTTAACATGCAAGAAATAGCCAAAACATAAGAATGAATGCTTGGCATCACAGAGATTGATTCTCCGATCAACAATTGCTTCCCGTTCATGAATAACAATTCCAAAAAGGGAATGATTGATAGGGTGTTCTTAGTTGGATAAAGGAGAACGGTTTAGGTAGAGTATAAAAGAGTCATCAAAACAAGGGTAGTATTAGCTCGTCAGTTTCATTGAACATGGGGAAACAATTCAGAATTTTGGAATGACTTTCAAAAATTCTATCGTCTGACGGACTCAGTCTGCCACAGTACTAACAAGGAGAGGTTGTCACCTTTGGAGAACATATTCAGTTGAAACTTCAAAAATTGTTTTGTTCTGGTACGAGAAGACAATATCCAGAACGCCGGATGTCAACCCTCAAGCGTTTCTCAGGATACAGGCTGTGAAACTAGCATTGCTGGTGTATCCATTTTCAACAACGGCCTATACGTCATGGATATCGTATTTTGATAATCAAAAGGAAACAATTCCCAAAGTTTTAGCCAAATCTGTTCCCCAAAGATGACAACCCCTCCTTGGAAGTTTTATGGGATAAAAAGTTTCCATTATGATACATGGTGATATCACATCATGAAGTTTGTCTCAAAATAGAACATGGACTTGATATGTGAATCGAATATTCTCATATGACGTTTCCACGTAACGTGTTCATGTCATGTCAAATTTCCATGGGATGTTCGTTGGTGATGATTCCGCGTGATGGTTTCATGTCATGTCGCTCGGGGGTATGTAATGCTTCCTTGTACTATATCCATGTAACCATTGCATATCGGGTGGACATGGCATATGAGGGCCTCATGTGATATTTTCATATAAGGATAAATGTCATGTGAAGTACGCATGTCCCGACTTGACGTGACGTTTTCATATCAGATTTAGTTTCCTTGGAATGCCCTTTGATGATGATCCCATGTGAGGTTCTCATGTCACGTGGCTTGAGGGTAAGTAATATTCCCTTGTAATGTATCCACGTAACATTTGCATGCCGGGTGGATATGCCATGTGAGGGCCCCATACGATGTTTCTATGTAAAAGTCATAGGCGTCATAGGCGGTACGCGTGTCACGTCAAGTTCCTATGAAATATCCCTTGATGACGATTCCGTGTCATGTTTTCATGTCATGTTGCTTGAGAGTATGTGATGTTTCCTTGTATTGTATCCATGTAACTTTTGCATGTCAAGTGATCATGTCATGGGAGGGCCCCATGTAAATTTTCATGGAAGGACAGAATGTCAAGAAAGATACACATGTCACGTGAAGTTCCCGTGTAATGTCCTTTGATCACGAATCCGTGTGATGTGTTCATGTCGTGTCGCTGGAAGGTATGTTACATGGATATAATCATCATCAAAGGCCATTCACGAAAACTTGACGTGATATGAAAACGTCACGTTAAGTCGTGACATGCGTACTGCACATGACATATTGTCCTTAAATGGAAGAACCACATGGAGCACTCAAATGATATGACTACCCGACATGCAAAGGTTACATGGGTACGTTACAAGGAAACATCACATATGCTCGAGCAACATGACATGAAAACATTACACGGAATCGTCATCAAAGGATATTTCATGGGAACTTGACGTGACACGCGTACCGCACATGACACTGTTTTTACATAGAAACATCATATGGGGCCCTCACATGGCATGTCCACCCGACATGCAAAGGTTACATGGGTACAATAAAAGGAAACATCACATACCCTCAAGCAACATGACATGAAAACATTACATGGGATCATCACCAAAGGGCATTCCACGGAAACTTGACGTGACATAAAAATGTCACGTCAAATCGGAACATGTGTACTGCACATGACATATTATCCTTACACGGGAATATCACATGGGGCTCTCCCATAATATGACCACCCGTCATGCAAAGTTCATATGGATACAGTACAAGGAAATATTACATAACCTCGAGCGACATGACATTAAATCATGACATGGAATCGTATCCAACAAGCATCTCATGGAAACTCAACATGTCATGAG
>JAPYYZ010010572.1:0-10285 GCA_030522705.1 Eretmocerus eremicus
GGACAGGGGCGACGCCTTGACGGGCCCCAGGCCTCCTGGTCCGGACATGCCATTGTTGTTCATGTCACCGGGACCAACGGTTCGCGGCGTCGGACCCATACCTATCGACGTTCCGTTGACCTGAGACATAGTCCTTGGCATTTCACCCTACAACATTGAATGAGAGATACGTTTGTATGAGTATTGGGTTCACGAGGGATGCTGGACGTTGACTTTGCACTTGGCATGCTAAGCATGCTTACTAATTTTACGAGGCTAACTTTACGAGGGGACAGAGAAGCATTGTGCCTAGCAACACTAGCCATGAGGATTCGTACTTCAATTCGATTTATTGGTCAGTTGATGAGTATCTGCAGTAGTGGATGACTTTTGACAGGTGTTTGGAACCATGGAATGTTTCTGATGATGAAGCGTATTTTACTGATGATTGAGAAAGTTTCTTTAGTAGATTATTGGGTGTCAATGATCAAGAAAGTGTCACCGAATCACATGACCGTAATCTGGGTATACTTTGGCCATTACATACTTCAGCCTCTCTTTTGCCTGGTTCATTTTAGAACATCTTGCTGCAGCTCATTTTAAAGATACGGCACATAGCTTTCTAATAAGCCCTCGCAGGATGCTGTAGGATGAACCAATCAAATTTTCGGGCAAAATAAATAGGTGGCCAAAGTAAACCTCAGATGACCATAGTAATCCCGGTTTATGGCATGTCACTGATACTGAAGAGTATGTTACTGTTGAACTAGAAATCATCGGCAGATTACGTCACTGGCGATAGTCTGAGCGTGATTGATGAATTAAATCATGTCAAACATCATCAAATGAGCATCACTGATGAGCTAGATCATGGCATTGCTAATTTGATGGGCATCACTTATCAATGTGTGGTTATCATTGATGTATAAGTGATTATTACAGATCGACAGATGGATGTCATTGATCAATCCTGTTGATAGATTCAGCGATGAATCAATGGTGATCACTTTCATCTAGGGTCGGAAGAATGAGCCTTTCATAGATGAACTGAGATTTGGTGGAATAGTACTGATGAATTGGGGAATGTGAGTGAATCCAATCAAACACAGTTGTTTGCAACCCACAGGTCCATCAGTGATTTGACTTATTCTGATGTTGAGAAGTAAGAAAATAAGAATCAGTCCATTGAAGTCCATTAGGATGTCATCGACTTTTGAGCTACGTTTGAATATACTTATCTTTGATCTATGAAGGATCTCTGTTGAGGAAAGGTTATGGATAGAATTTTTGCTTCGTATCTGGGAATGTCGCATGAATATTTGAAGTAAAGATGGTTTTGTGATGCCTTCTTCATGAATTGGATTTTAAAACCATTCAGTTGGAGGAACATATAGGACTCACATTTACTACGTGATTGTGTTGCTCCATTTGTTGACCGCGCATCTGTACTTGTGAACTCTGATGTTGCTGTTGCTGCTGCGGCGATTGCTGCATTGGGTGCATATTCTGACCAAGTGGGGTCGGCGTTGGCAGTAACTGTCTCTTTAGATGAGCCAGACTCGTCAAAGGGTTGTGCGCCATATTAGCAAAAGCTAACCTCTCCGCATAGTCGTACTCACAAAGAATTTTGTTTTCGCAGAGGTAAAACCGATCTCCAACGCAAAACCTGGAACATCCAATTGGATCATCTTCATTAATTGAAATTCTTGATAACAACTACGTGACATTGGTTTTGGGAAGATTGAGAAAACGGTGGAGTCCCGCAGTTGAAATCAAATCTACAAGCACGAAATCGGTTCTGCGAAGGAGAGTTGTTTAAGAAGGCAAGGAAGATTGTATCTATAGATTGTTGTGGAACCTTCAGCACACATAGAACGAGATAGAAAAAGTAGAGGGCAAAGGTCGGTTACTCAGCAATGACCGGAGTAACGATTTCGCTCTCTTGGCAAACGTGGCTAAATGAGTTCTCGCGCGCTAATTGAAAAGTAAGCAGCCTATCAATCAAACTCATGCAAAATGAAAGCGCAATGATGAGCCGCGATCGGTTCATCGCATTCACGAGTGGTCCGATGATGGGCAGCGCGCAAAAGGCATATCAGATATATGCCCGCGGCGAATATATCCTCTCGATCCAAGGGAGTCAGCGAGAAAGAGAGTGAGAGAGAGAAAGAGAGAGATTCGACACTGGCACGATGCAGGGAAGAACAAAAACGCATTCCCGAGTGGCCCCCCCTCTCTCTCTCTCTCCCTCTCTCTCTCTCTCTCGCTCCGGCCTGCGTCCCAAGGCTAGCAAGACCAAAGCAATCTTTTTCAGTTCTGAAACGAACGTGAGAGACCTGCAAAAAATGTACTTGCCAGGGGCACAGTCATATACACAGTTGTCACAACTCCAGTCGTGGGAGTAGGCCTGCTTTTGAAGACGCGAAATTAGTTCTGAACTCGCCATCGCGAGGCGCTACTTATCATCCGTATACCTGGGTACCGATTGAAGTAAAATGCGCGCTTCGCCGCGCGCGGCGCAATTCTCTCGCGCCTGATGATTACCAGATTCTCTCATATTTTCGTTCAATGCATAACCTCGTTGGGAAAGAAAACACATGTATTTCTGCTGAATTGTTTGGCCCTCACATCGTAACTCAAGACAAACTGTGATGATGCTATTGCAAATTTTGCGTCGAGACGGAAGTGAGATTTGTCTTCGCCACGGGAAATGGTCAACATTCTGCTCGGAAGCCACGTGAAAAGAGTTTACATTTGGATGGGTGTCGTGCAAGAGTAGGTGATTTTGATTGGAGATTCGCAGTGTATTGCTGATTCAGAGAGCTATTCCCTGCCGTGGGCATCTAATTGTGAGTCTCATTGTCCGAGTACTATCATAGATTAGTTTTGAGAGTGACAGCGATATACCTGATGAGAAGAATGAACGAGACTGGGTGGGTGCAAGACACTCCTTCTCCCTATCATCTATTATGGAATTAAAATCAAGTTCGTGAACGTAATATATTTGGTAGGTTCCTCATTTTGATGCATACACAACATTGAGCGACTAGAGTTTTTCACTCATTGTACTGGTCCCAGTAGCTATTAATATCATTCAAATAAATATTCACAAATGAACAATCGTCCAAATCTTCTTTGGAGTGTTGAGGTTCTCTAATTTCCCTCATCAACAGAAGTCTAATCGCCTAATGTTGTGTGTTTATCAAAAGTAGGAACCTACCAAATATATTACGTTCACGAAATGGATTCTAATTGTATAATAGATGATACGAAGAAGGAGTGTCTTGCAACCACCCAGTCTCGTTTATGCTCCTCATCAGGTATATCGCCGTCACTCTCAAAACTAATCCATGGTACTACTCGGACAATGAGACTCACAATTAGATGCCCCCCGCAGGAAATAATACTCACAATCAGCAATAAACTGCGAAACATCAATCAAAATGACCTACTCTTGCACGAAACCCATCCAAATGTACACATTTTCACGTGGCTTCCGAGCAGAATGTTGACCATTTCTCGCGGCGAAGACAAATCCCACTTCTGTCTCGACGCAAAATTTGCAATAGCATCATCACAGTTTGTCTTGAGTTACGATGTGAGGGCCGAAAAATTCAGTAGAAATACATATGTTTTCTTTTCCAACGAGGTTATGCATCGAACGAAAATATGAGAGAATTCGGCAATTATCAGGTGCGAGAGACTTGCGCCGCGCGCGGCGAAGCGCGCATTTTACTTCAATCGGTACCCTGAATCTGCGCACGCTTGCCGGCGTGAAAGCAGCAAAGCAGACGTCATCGCCTGCTCCGCCGGGAATCGGGCGAGCTGGCGCACGCGGTTGCGATAATCAGGATCACTACGATGATCCAGTTCGCACTGATTTGCACCTGGCGGACAAGGGCTCATAATCCCCCTAACTTTCGGCAGTGCCCACTATTCGGCGTGTGAGAATCCGCACAATATCTCAGCCCAAATCTCAGGTCCCTATGGGTGGCCACAACTTTATATATGGGTCTAAGGGCGCGGGTTAGCAGATGTCGTGGTGGCTGTGCTGGCTGAGGCACGGGTATTCAATTTTTGCCGACCCGGGTGCAAATCCCGCCTTGGCTAAGTTTTTTTTCACAAATTCATCTTTACACTTTTTTCTACTCAATATTATACATGATAGATTCATACAAGGAACAAAAATCCTCAAAACACTCGAAATCCTCAGGCACTCAAAATCCGATTAATTCACAAAGTCTTCGCTATTGGACTTATGGTATGAATTTATCATTTATAATATTGAGTAGAAAAGAGTGTAGAAATGAATTTGTGAAAAAAAAACTTGTCCGAGGCGGGATTTGCACCCGGGTCGGCAAAAGTTGGATGCCCGTGCCTTAACCAGCACAGCCACTACGACATCTGCTAACCAGCGCCCCCAAACTCATGTATAAAGTTGTGGCCGCCCATAGGTACCTGCGATTTGGGCTGAGATATTGTGCGGACTCTCACACGCAGAATAGTGGGCACTGCCGAAAATCAGGGGAACTATAAGCCCTCGTCCGCCAGGTGCAAATCAGTGCAAACTGGATCATCGTAGTGATCCTGATTATCGCAACCGCGTGCGCCGGCTCACCCGGCTTCCGGCGGAGCAGGCGATGAAGTCTGCTCTGCTGTTTCCACGCAGGCAAGCATGCGCAGATTCAGGTACACGGATGATAAGTAGCGCCTCGCGGTGTTGACGACGACAACCGAACGCTATGTCAATAGCGGACCTTCTCCCAGCATCGGAGTTGTGAGACCTGTATATACGACCGTGGCCAGAGGTTGAGATACAGGATAAGGTATTCGTCCCATTCAGTGACACGGTCGTGAGTCTCGGTGTGACATTAGACAGTGAACTCACATGGATATCGCACCTCGATCGAATCACGAAGGAAGTAAACAGGGCCTTGTATAGTTTGCGGTTCATCAGGGCCCACACCACTGAGACTCTCAGAAAACGACTAGTCGAGACCTTAGTCCAAAATTATCCGGACTATTGCGCGGTCGTGTACCTTGACGCCACTGACGATCCGACGGCGCGGATTTTTGGTGTAAGGAGATACGAGCACATTGCCCTGTGCAGGGAGCGCTTGGGTTGGTTGCGTACTAATTTGCGGAGAATGTACTTTGCAGCTCTCTTGATGTACAAGATCGTGCAAATCAAGGAGCCTCGCTACCTGACTGCAATGTTTCCCAGGTACCAATCTGAGTGCCCCCAGCGGAGTGATGTTGAAGGGCAGGAACTGATGGTTCCGAAAATGAGAATTGACTATGGAATGAACTCTTTCCAGAGTCAATGCGCTCGGTTTTGGACCTTCCTCCCTCTTGGCACCCGGTAAGCAACGACTATATCGTGTTCCAGTGAGGCAGAATATGAGTTCTTATTGACACAACCTCCACAGAAGATTGGAGGGGGCACCGGACAATTTTCCAGGCAATAAGGGCATCACTTCTTGATATGTAATTTGCAAGTGACCCTCTGCCACTGTTTAACTGTGATAATTAATTTGAGCCCTGACACTTGTTTTTATTATTTCATCTTTCGTTTTTATCCCTAGTTACGTAAGATGAGTAGTCTTATCTGTGATATCTACTAGATCCTCGACCAAATGATTCTGACTTCGCAATATGTATATTTATATACCCGAATGACTGATCGAATTTTTGCCATGGTGCAAATAAAAAGACATCTATCCATCTATTACATCTCTTTCGGCGTTTTCCAATCTTATATCAGACTACACCCAACTATTCAACAAATCACTATCAACGGGCTATTCTCCTTCACCCTGGAAACGTACATCTATCATCCCAATGGCGAAGAAAAGTCCCATGTCTTCCATGTCAGACACCCGTCCGATAGCTCAACTATCCGAGCCCTCCAAGGTCCCGGAACGCTTAGTGTACGACCAGCTGATGAGACATCTCCTTACAAATGATGTGCTGGATCCTCACCAAGCAGGCTTTTGACCCACTCACTCAACTCAGACTGCACTACTCGATCTTCTTGGAAATACTCGCACTGCTATCGATAAACGTATGCTCACTCCCCTCATATCTTTCGACTTCTCAGAAGCTTTCGACACCATATCGCATGCAAAACTTCTACTCGAACTTCGCAAGTACGGCTGTTCAGACAGGCCAATACGTTGGTTTGAGAGCTACCTGCAAGATCGGTTCCAAGCTGTGCGCTCTGTTGATGGTTCTCTTCCCAAATAGTTGAATCTCACAACAGGAATTCCACAGGGCAGTTTTCTAGGACCCCTTCTATTTTCGATCTTTATCAACGACCTCCCATCTGCGCTGAACACCTCACAACTTGTCATCTATGCTGTTTATATGCAATTCTATAGACACTGCCTTCCTACCGAACTTCCAGCCTGCATTGAGCTCCTAAATCAAGATGCTAACGCTGTTGTTCGATTCTCAGCAGAGAATGGATTCAAACTGAACCCGGACAAAGGAACAGTCATTATCCTTGGGAGTCAAATTCATATCAGCGATCTTGAGCCCAAGCTCGCAGATTTGCGAAAGGTTGTGGTTTCTGGTGCTGAGATCCCCTACTCATCCTCAATCAAAAGTCTCGGAATAACTATAGCCTCCGATCTCAACTGGGAGGAACAAGTCAAGTCGATTGTGCGTCACGTGCACGGCACTCTGCGCACACTGCACTTCTATCGTAATGTACTGACACGATCTCTAAGACAAAAACTGTGCACCAGTGCAGTCCCTGGCACTACCATCTTTTGACTATGCTGCCACCATATTCAACCACTTGAATGAAGCTCAAAAACTTGAATTACAACGTTTACAGAACGCTTGTATACGCTTCATCTATGGAACCATCCCCTGGCGTGATCATGTGTCCCCTTTTTGACTGTCTTTGGGCTGGCTTCCCGTTCAACGTGGGCGTCGCTTCCTCATGGCTTGTCTAGCCTCCGAAATCTTGAAATCAGGTGAGCCTGCTCATCTCCTCGCTCTTTTTCAACTAAAGGATGAGTACCTATATTCGCGCAGACTATCACCTCAAATCCTCCTTTATTCTATCCCCAGGACTGGAGCGCTCAATGAGTCTTTCACAGTAGTTGCATCCAAACTCATAAATGAAATTTCTCCCCCTCTAGCTCTCTGCGGTAGCAGCGAAAATCGTTTGGAGCCAACGCTAATTTTCGTAAGTATCTCGGCCGTACACACTGGGCGTGCCTTCGCGTCGCCGCTCGTTATTACATAATTAATCACCGGGGGTGGGCGAGGGTTGACCTGAAATTCCAGCGTCACGAGCGCCATGAAGAGAGAGAGAGAGAGAGAGAGAGAGAGAGAGAGAGAGAGAGAGAGAGAGAGAGAGAGAGAGAGAGAGGGAGAGAGAGAGAGAGAGTGTGTGAAGAGCGGAATAATACGCGGAAGCCTGCTCGAATCATTATCGCTCCCGCGCTGCTCTATGCGTAATACGCGAGAGAAAATCCCCGAGAGCATGCAGCCAGCTGATATTCGTAATCGCCTGGGAAATGGAATTATCGCATCTCGGACTCCACTATTCTAGTCGCACAGCAGCTGCGTCCGTCGCTTAGCGATTGCACGTTTCACTCGGATGCCGCTGACGCTATGCTGATTAGCCGTCGCGACTTCCGCTCTCATTGTGCTCCGCAGTCTTTTTCATCGACCTTTCTGCCTTGGTGCTAGCCTTGGTGAGTGAGTCGTGAAGGATGGATACAATTTACCTGACCTGGAGTACTTTGAGTGAAAACCTTGGACTAGTCATCATTACTTTTGCGCGTTATCCCTACCGTTACACTGGAACTCAATGTGAAGCTCTCGCTTTCATATGAATGTAAATGTCATCGGCCCATTGAAAGATAGTGGAGTTGAAGTCTTCATTAGCCTCTACACCGTAAAGAAGATCGAATAGGAAATATTAGTAATATCGCATTCAGGAAAGATGAAAACGAAGATCTGAAAGAATACCGTCGATCACGAACAACAAACTACATAATTCGAGGGATCAAGAGGAGTACATCGTTGCAGAATCCCATTAAGCCGTCAAATTTGGGGAACATGGAGTCTCAGATTGGTTGTAATTAAAGTCGAAATACCGCCAGCTCTCGCTTCCAGCGCGGTACGCGGGCCAAATTAGCGAGTTTCGTTCGATAGCGCCGCCGTTGTCGTGGCGCACGGCGCGTCTCGGCACGCGGCGGCGACGGCATCCTACGAATTCAGGGTAGAAACTGAGGCAACGTCGCGCGGTGAATGGGAAGAAAACGAATCCCCCAGCGCGCCGGAACTCGTTCGCCGAAGACCTCAGATCGCCGATTAATCGACTGCCCTTGGCTTGAAAATAACCGGGATGACTCTCTTCCCGGCTGTTTGCTCTCAAATGAGCCGAGTATAGCGGGCGTCGCGCGTCGCAAATTCGGCACGGCGAAGTTACACGGGGTGCCACGACGACAACGACGAGTCACTCAGTCTCTCTCTCTCTCTCTCTCTCGCTCGCTCGCTCGGGGGAACGCGAGCGGCCCCGCGACTGAGAACTTGCAATTAAACAGCAACAATTACACGGGGGTAACTTTTGACTGTAATAACGCGGAATAAAGGGTTGCGCGCGCTCTCTCTCTCTCTCTCGCTCTCTGAGGATGGAGCTTGCGCCGCGGCTCCTTCCCCGCTTGCGGGATGATTTACCGATCCAATTAGCCCTCGCTCTGGCTGTGCGCGCGCGTGTGCGTCCTCGGAGTGGCCAGCAGCGGCGGGGCGGGCTCTCTCTCTCTCTTTCTCTCTCTCTCTCTCTCGCTCTCTCTCCCCCTCCCCCCCCTCCCCCCCTCTCTCTCCCCCCCCCTCCCCCTCCCCCCCCCCCTCCCGCCCCCCCACACCACCACCCCCCCTCTCTCTCTCTCGGGCTCACCTAAAAAGACAACCGGTCTAATTTAACGGGCATCCAATTAAAGACTAAACGAGCCCCCGCGACACGGACACTTTGTCGACTATAGTCTCGATTCAAGCGAGAGAACGCTGCGATATACAGCGGCAGCATAGTGGCGATACTGCATCGCGACTTGAGTGAGGATCGCTCTTGATTGCGCTCCAGCTCAATCTGGAGATTCTGCAGGCTCCCTGTGTGTAGCTGTTGGTATGTACAATTGGTTCACGGGGGTCGGAAATTCAAGTTCGTTCTGTATATACATGACTACCCTAATGATCAAAGGACATTTTCCTCTCCATATACAATATTTGAATCAAACAATGACCATGGCGAGAAGACGATTTCCTTCCTTTTTTTTTTTTTTTCGAACCAGAGATGTAGAAATTGAGTAAAAGTTGGACAGGTATTGACTCTCTATGATATTGCATTCATCTTTTTTGTGCCAAAAGATACTCAATTCAAGATAGCATTACCATTGGCCAAAGTTGAAAAATCTACGATTTTATGATGATGAAATAACATTCGTGATGCAATGATGAACAGATTTTTCTTGAAACATTATTTCAACGGATATGCATTGTAGCGATGGATAGTAAAATTATTGACTCGCAAAGAGAGAATCCGACCTCCGTGAGCCCAATCTTTCTTAAAATTTTTTATACATTCTCTGAACCAAAAAAAAGGGCCGTATTTTTTTTGCGGCTCCCCTTTAAAGCGAAGTCGTAATGCCCCCCCCCTCCCCCGCGCTCCCCTAACCCAAAATCCGTTCCGGGAATATCTCGAATTCTACTGGACCAAATCACACGAAATTTGATGTGCATCTACAAAATCATGATGAGAACGGGGCTACGGAGCCAAATCGATAATAAGTGACGTAATTCCGGCGTGCCGAGTGGATTTCGGCACCATGCTTCTGCACGATCGATCCGTGTGAGCAGACGACGTCAGGAGCAAACATATACTAGAACTGGAAAATGCGCGCGTTGCGCGCGTAGGGTCTGCTCGTCCTGACCAGGATTTATGTCAAAAATATGTATTTATCAATTGTTGAGAGAATAAAACCCAGGATCGAATTAAAAAGCTACAGGACTTGGAGAGGAGCGAGCTGCGCGCAAAAGGTTGGTCAATTGTTGAGAAAATTGGTTGAGAATCGAATTCAAAGTTCGAATTCACGCGCGGAGATCAAAACATGCTTCAGAGCATTCATTTAAAAAGAATGAATATGCCAATGATTGATAGAATTCTTTTGAGCAAGTAACTGAACAAACTAATTCCGAAGGCACATGCATCTCCATATTTAGGAAAAATTCACGCCGAGGAATTAGATCGGTTAATCATCTAGGGAATCCTATCGGACCGAAAAACATC
>JAPYYZ010010580.1:0-12827 GCA_030522705.1 Eretmocerus eremicus
CATTACTCCCAATCTTTGCGTTACCTTAGGAATTCATGGAGGAATTTGAAAATTCGACAGTGTCGATGCGGCATGTATGACGGCGTCGCTAAAAGCCAGGTAATTTGCGAGCAGAAGAAGGTCGCGAACTTAGAGCACCACAGGCGGCGAGAACCAATGAGCGACCGACATTTGATGACGGTGCCGCATAGAGGCAGCCATATTTTGCTTGCGGAACGTTCCTTGACTCTCGGCAGTGCCGTCAGCTATGCCGCATCTCCGTTACCAATACCCGTTAGGAGTTGGACATGAGTATCTATATATGGTGCTCAATAATCGAAATGGTCGACAGTAAGATTCCCAGGGGCTCCATTATTAATATGCTCTGGATTAAGGATATGTCGAAGCAAATAGTTCGTGCGGCGGCCATTGCACTCATAAACTCAATTCTGATGACACTTTGTAGAAGGTGGGGTCCATTCTCCGGGAAATGGCTATGTGGAAGAGCCAAAATAAGACGTCCGTGGCCTTGATTAGGTGGGAAATGAGTCCAAGATAAGACGAGTCCAGGATCAGTGCACTATAAACTGTTGTGAATACGACTAGAGCACATTGCTACTCACGTCAAAACAATAATTCGCAGTGCTCTGATCTTGGGCTCATTTCGCAATCGATCGAGGTTGGAGATGGTTCATTTTGTTCCTTACTGTACAGACTTGACTGTTATAGAGCTTTTTTCTCGGACCAAGGCCTTGATTATTGCAAAGTGCCTCCAAAATTGAGTACGTTCACGCGGTAGCTGAGTCCCAAACTATTCACTTTATTCTAGAGGCATGCTTTTTTAAATGAATCTTTTCATTCGTTAGTCTCTAAACAGAATCAAAATCTCACCGAAACCATACGACCTAGTCTCAAAAAACCTGCACCCTTGGAATTTGATCTCAAGATTGAGATCCGTAACAATTAGGTACACAGATTATCGCTGAAGCCATCTGTAATAGCATCTTTGTAAGCATAACGAAATTAGCAGGTTTAATATTCCGCTTGTAACGAATCAGATAAAAAAATTCCTGCTGGTTCCAATAAGAATATCACTTCGGATATTTTAGGGTACATTCTATCTATCCGGAAATTTTGCTCATCTATCAATTGTATACTATGAAGTACATTCACATGTAATGCAAGCGAAGAAATGCGAAGGGAGCAAAAGAAAGAGGAATGGCTGTACAAATCGGTCATATGAAAGATAGTTGGCCTGTTTTTGCAGGAAGGAGCCCGATCTCGAATTGGAGGGTCTCCTCAAAAGGCATTACACGACTGTGGAGTTTTTTCAGGGAACCATGATGAATGCCGTGGATCTGGAACGCGTCAAGGTACCCTCGAAACCCTGAACCTTGTACCTTTCAAACTTTCTCCATCCTCTCCAAAAAAATTTCTCGAGTCTTCCATAATCCAACCCTTCCAATTGATGCATTCTTTCTCACCAGCTCATATCGACGGGGGCGTGCCCTGTAATTCACTATAGAATACAATGGGATGATTCTTGCATATTGTTGTCTCGGTAGACTTATAACAATTGAAAAAACAGAGTCACTGAATTTCTGATAAACATCTCTGGTACTTGTTTTATAATACATATACATCTCATTGATGCCACGGTAGAAGTTCAGAGAAGAAAGTCATCGAAGCCTAAATATTGGTCAAATAATGCACTAGATGGAAAACTAAAATATTTTCCATAACCCAGAAAGATTTCGTAATGATTACAATTCATCACTCTGATCGATTATTGTTCGATAATGAGAAACTCATTCAGCTTTGGGAGGATATTTCTAAAAGTTGAACGATCAACATAGGGTAACAGATTTGTAAGTTGTTTCTGTATTGGTCAGCGATTCAGTTGTTATTATTCTAATATTTGATGTCTAACGCGCATCAGTTCTTGTTTGACCAATCTTCCGAGTTTTTGAATCTTTATGAGAAATAATGAATTAAAATTTTTGATAAAAAATCATGAAACTTAATCCTGTTCAGAGGTTTGAGACGACTTAACATTTGTTTTCGGAGGGAATATGATCTTTGCTAATAAAGGATTTGTAATTTTGTGAGAACGAGTGAGCACTTTGCCCCATTACGGATGACCAGTTTTCAGTTACTTCGATCGAAAAAGAAACACAAATGTACCGATTCTCTTAAAGTGGTAATGTAAAGTTTTCAGTCAATTTGTCAGATAGATTATGCATTCCCTCTCATCCTTACCCATTATCCCATTAATCATACTAAAATTCTAAAATCAGCCAATTTTTATTCCAAAATTAGTTTTATTGGAATTATTCAACATAATCCTATACACACTCGAACCGACACACACTCGCTTTCTGATCTCTCATTTTTGCTTCCATTCTTCTCTTTCATCCTCTCTCAGTTCCCTACTCATTTTCGCAAGTCCCTCACACACATGAATTTTTGAATGTCTCTAGAGCGATTTATTTTTACTGTCCTCCGAGTATTCAAGATTGAGGACGGCATATGTATTATCGTAGATCACGTACGGATATGATAGCATCCTATAACTTATGTTGTTTCATAGATATTCAACTGGTACAGCTAATTTATTTTCATTACACGCATTTTCCAATCGTGCATAGAGTGCATAACATTTTACACACATTTGTTCGTATTTTGACCCATTGGTCATCGATACAAATATTTGAAATATCTGACTATGGTTTGCTAAGATGCTTTTCAAATTTTTGAATGTAGTAATGCAGCACATTCAGTTCATAACACCTCCGGACTTGGAAATGAGCGGAAGAAGTTAGCAAATAAATTTCAGTATGAGTTAGTGCTACGTATTTAGAGCATATATAATGTAATCAACTCTCCCTCTTCCAAAATTGTCGTGTTAGCAATTGAAGGGACATTGGCCGAATTTTGATGAATTGAGTTAAAACTCGAATCTTGAATTATACTGATTGCTTTGCAGTATGCTAAATTACAGAATAAAGCCGCATGTTACGATAAAATTTTTTTGACTATATTCACTCGACTAATTCTCCATTAGCGCCGAAAACATGGAACAATACTTTCTAAATTATTCTACGAGAGTAAAAACTTACTTTATGATCTTTGTTTCATAATCATACACACTGTAACTTCCCAGTCAATATTCATTAAGGAAGTGACGGCTCAAGAAAAATCTTGCATTGAATGCTATCTGGAATTCATAGAGCAGAAATTCACATGCTTGTTAAAGGAAGTGAACCTCATTACCAAGTCTTTCATCATCAAAAAAAGAGTGAAAAACATTATTGCATATATTTAGAAGTATCCTCATGTATAAGCGAATGCAAGCGTTCAAAACTGAAGATTTTCCGATTGGGAGTGTCAAGTGCTAAGGAATATTGAATACTCCTCCACTCAGAGAACTCTTCCTCGATAGCAAAGGCGTTCAGGCGTTTAGCAGATGAGAATAAATATGAATGTCGCTGCCAGACATGTGGATTAGCAATCGAGTATGCTGCCGTACAAAGAGGAGCTTACGATTTGAATTGTTCCCTGACTATGTGTTCGACTTAACTGCGCAAGAAGTAATAATATATAGTCAGCTATGTATTTGCTTTTGTATTAGTTCGATGTTGTACATCGCAGAGCAGAGGCTATGATGATGATAATTTACCATCTACATGCAATTCTGTAACCTTAACCGCAATCAAACTTTGAATGTTTATTGAGAAGTCATTCGCTCATGTCCTTCGTTAAATTGACAACCTCGAGGTTTTCATGCGCGTATCTAATTATTCAATTTTCGAGGTTCCAATAGCTCCTCTAATTTGCTTCGTCGGCCCCACTAGTTTTCGACTAGTTTCATCATCGTATTCTCGATTGCATCCTAGTAGCTGGATTTCAGAGGAAATTTTTTTTCTCTATGAATATTCCCTCTCAAAATACAATAAGGGACTTGCTCAAATGGCGAGGGCAATTTTCTTTCAAATGTTACTGTACTCCAGAAAGTGGCACGAGTGTCTCATTTCAAATTCAAAATTCGATGGAAATCAGTAATTTTTTCTCGTTCACGACATAACTGCCAAGGAACCGAAATGAAGAATTCTCTACTAAAAATGTCGAGATTCAGACCTCAATCTCAAACATGGACGATTCGAACTATATGGTACTTCTTAGTGCGGAGATTGAAAAGTGTACCTTCCTAGACAAGGATTTCCTTGAAAAAAATTCGACATGGTGATCTTCATCTCATCCCACTCTATAATCACAAGCGCAGATGAGAAATGAATTGCGCGGTCAGGAACATAATCCTTATTCATCTCTTCCTCCGTCTCTTAGTTTCCTTGATTTTATGTATCTAATTCAGTCGACTGCTCAGTTATTTAAGGCCATGTCGGAGCCATGCAAGTGCGCTCCGCATGAAAGCAGTTCCTATTATTCTCGAACCCCTCAGAGATTTGGATCAAAATGAAAGAGAGAGACTGTTCTACATACTCAAATCTACATCTTCTCTCTCCTCTTTTGATCTAAATCGCGAAGATTTTCGCGTGTTCCTATTATTTTCAAACATCCTCGCGATTTGGATCAAAAGAAGAGGGGAAGGGCGTAGATTTGAGTATGTAGAACAGTCTCTCTTTTTTATTTTAATCCAAATCTCGAAGGGATTCAAGGATAATGGGAAATGTCGCGAAAACGGCTACCCACGCGTCGGATGCACGGCTACGACATGGCCTTAATGATCGTTGTGGAGAACTTCCCTATTATTCTCTCCAATCTTCGAAAATTTTTCAATATCATCCGTATTCTGTTGATCAAATCATTCTTCGACTTTGTTTTATTTCAATGGTATAGTGATGGAGGTGAGTGAGACGTCTGACTATTTGAAGTCTCTGAGAGCGTTCGGGCATCAAATGTCCAGAAAGCGATAATTAAGGAGGTTCATCACCCACTACACTAGTCATTGACATGCCAATGTTGTGATTTGTGGAATGTATTGACTTTGGAGCTTTGAAATAGTATGATTGATTCATATAGTATAATAATATCATGATTTTTAGTCATGTTTTGAATGGTGAAATATGCGCGAGACCGTCGTTGGGTATCGAACTGCCGGTCCAATAATGTACGTAGTCATTTGTGAGGCCCATACGAAATACATAGGGTATCAACTTCATCATCAGTTATCTCATTAGGATGGTCGACAACATGCATCTTACGATACGTCATTGTAAAGCTCGTAATCTCTACTTACTTGGCACAGGTTTTCGTTAGGATGGCCCATCTCAGTAGAAAGTTCTGGTATTACTTTTGGTAAAAAGTCACCCATAATCTCCCATAAGAGCAATGATTCAATTGCGGTTTTTGGTCGCTCTTCTATCCGAATTTTGGGCGGCAAACGCACCTGAAACTTTGCCATATCATTCGTGGTACTTGAAACTAATGAATTCAATTCAAATTACTCGCATCTTCTTTGGTTGAGTGATGAACCTTCTTAATATTCGTAAAGTTATTAGTATCCAAAGTCACGTAGAATACCTATTTCTTCCATATCATAACGTTTGCGAATTACTTATTTCAGTGTTGTTGTACAGATTTGATTAACTCTCTCAAATCATAATTATCCTAGCGAAGTTTCACAAAAAATCCGCAGTATATTTTTACACTTGGATGAGCGCTGAATACGGGTCTGAGATCAGGAAGGCTTAACGACGAATTTATTTGAAAAACCGAAAATTTACGCATTTATCCATTAGTTTACAAGAATGAAAAAGAATCATTCGGGTGACCTCTCCCGTATTGTGAAATTCACATTTGTCACGAATGACAGGAAGTTCATATTATATAATAAAAAAAAAAGTTCATATTATGGTTCCCGGTCAAACCTAAGGAGAATTATCGTTGAAAAACTCAGCAAAAGAGACGATAAGCATGCTGGCTACTACATACTTCTGAGCAATTCTAGCTGTTCGATATCAAATCGTATCAAATCATCTTTGATTACAGTAAAGACCGATGTCCGGTGTATTTTATGAGTAAATCGATGATATAAGACAGATCTGGACGTATGAAAGAAGTTATATTCCATCTAATAAGAAATGTTTGAATTTATTGTTTTTCTTTTCTGCCAACGTATACTATATGTATGGAATGTTCCTTCTTTCTTTTCGCGCACGGAATGATATTCTGGGTCTATATTCATGCGGATGTACTTCTCTTATAGTCAAAAAGGTATCAGATCTTCTAAAAGTAGCTCGTATCTATTTTTAACCCTCTGCGGTATAGTGACAATGTATTAACCACTTAATTCCACCTCAAATTTGTCTGAATTTTGAGTTTTTTGAAAGCTATTTCAAGTATTTTCATTGGAGTTTCTCGGTGATTAGCTCGAGTAATAGTCGCAGAAGGTTCTTGCATCGCTCTAGAATTGATATTTGTTTTGAGTTACGTAATAGATTTGAATGAACATGAAAAAAACGAACAATTTGAGATTACCTCAGATTTGTAATCGTGTGCCGCAAAGGGTTAAGGCAGGGAAAATCACGGGCCAATCAGCCTAGTTTGAACCGTTCTGTAATAACAGAAAGTATACAATAGCTTACGTTGAATCAGTGGAGATAGAATTCATGCTCTACAAATCATGTGTCATGAGAGACAACTTGACAAACTAACACTATTCTCCTTACATTCAATGCCCTAGATGACTCATAGATGATTGTATTTAAAAACAGTTTTGGATAAAAACCACGAAAAGTTAATTCTTGGCCAATTTTGAAACCATTATTTTGAGTCCGGTAATTCGTTTTAAAATCATATATCATCAATAAAAGGAATGTAATTCTCGAGCGAAGCGAGGGAAATAAGTCCTTCACACCCAAAATGGATGTATGAGCACAGGGCATTAATGGGTTTTCATTATGAAAACCCTAAACCACGTTCAAACGCGGCAGTTTCAGATCAGAATGATGAAATAGTACATTACATCACTGAAGGCGGAAGCCGAGTTCGAGCCCTAGGACGTGTTGTCGACCGAGCGCAGCGAGGGAGACATGTCCTAAGGGCCCGGACGAGCTCTTCCGCCGGAAGTGATGTGATATTTTTCACCGCGAGATCCGCAAAAAGGGGAGAAATGTCCGATTTTGAGGTTAGCGTGGTGAAAAAATATTTTGGTGAAGACCGGTGACACGGGCGTTGTGGTCTCCGTTACTCCTTCATAGAGTCTATGTCCTGGCTCAAATTGTTAAATGATTTGAAAAATGGTTCGTGATCATAATCGTCAAGATTTTTAATAAATGAAAAATAGATTTCATAGAGTTGACCATGATTATGATCAGAATGATTTAACTCTGCGTTTAAAAGACAAGGTATCTTACAGTTGAATGATGTTTCATTCTTAAGGCATCTAGCGAGAGTTCTTCCGATATAAGAAGTGAATTTGAATATTGGTTCGACTATTGAGGAAGGAAAATTTTATCCACAAATGATGTTATTGAACCTAAAATTATTTATCTGGCAAAACTAAATATCTTACAATAAAAATTTGTGATGTTTCCAATGTCATATTTGAGAGATATTTTTGCATTGGAAATCATTCCAACTCCTTTTACGTGGCTGCCCCTGATCGGTCGCTTAGAACCAATGTACTTATCAAACACAACACAGTTACGATTTCATATGAAGCTCAGAATGTTGTTTGTTTCGAATCAATGTGGATTAAACATCATTATTTGACTAATGGATAATTAAACCTGTACATCCAAGTAATGCTTTTAGAACATGTTTGAATGCCATCGCGAGCTGAGCAGTATCACGTCAAAATGAAACGACTATTTTCCACGGTCCATCCTCTTATAGGAGTCGAATTCGGCCATTCTTTGTATTTTCCAAATTACTCCTTACTTATGCACTTCAAGAACCAATTTCTCAATACCTAGGAATAGATTTTGATGAAAGTGGATGAAATAAATGAATACCGTGAAGTTGACATTCGAGGCGACTTTGTACATCTTTGATTTTGCTGTAGCTTTCGAATGGTTCAATTTAGAGCATCTCACACGAACTCAATTCGAAGATCCACTCTTTACCTCTAAAATGATGAGCCAGCTAAAAATTATAACAAAATAAGGAATACACAGAGTTGCCCGGTCGACAAAGTCACCCGAGCTTATGATAAATATACAGTGCATCAAATCAAACACATGAACAGAAATGATTTCATTGTGTTTTACGCTGTAAATTTTTAATTGTCTATGGATCACATTGCTTGAACTTTTATCAAATGGGAATTCTACATTATTACTTACGGTCGAACTTCATGCATTTCCTACGATTTTACCGTTCGTTTTTTTATCTATTGCACGATCTGATAGGCGGTTAACAGCAGCGCTTAGTATTTTGTCAGCGATGCCTGTGAAATTGCATGGTTAAAGTGATCAAGTTTTATACAATTTATCCAGCGAGTATGAGTAGATTATACAAATAGATTTAATTCATAGTGGTAGATTTTTTTTGACATTAAAGATATTTTTATGTAATATTATTAGAATTGCACAGCAAGGGTTGAGATAAAATGATATCTTTTATTCGTTAGTTGTGATGTAATATTATAACTTTTTCCAAGCTTAGAATATCACATGAACGCACTTGAGCAGGGGGCTCAAGCCTGCGTTGAGAAAATCCTCAAAAAAATGCGCTTATCTCAATTTAAATGGTACCATTCGTTGATATTTATTGAAATGTTGCGGCGTTACATGTGGAGAACTTGTAGAACCAAAAATTATTCTAGCGTACTAAGTCTTTCAAATTATTTTTCCTCCTTTGTTCGTTGCTAATAGATCCGATAATATTCCGGTGACTCGCAGATGGGCAAATCTGATACTTCTAAGCGTAGATCATGACGGTACTTTGAAAATTTCACGAAACAGAATAATTTTGATCTACAATCACATTTGACATCATGATAATACGGAAATAATATCAGAATGTGTCTAGGGAGATCACTACGCTTGGCGTGTGCACTATAAATGCGATTCCGGGCCAGGGGTCCCGTCCATTTTGCCGCCCAAGTTACATTTCATTCCTCGATTAATGTTTCACGTTGAGATGTAATGTTCATACATGTGATCCGTTTCGAAAGAATTTTCGATTTTTAAGTAGTATATCATAACTCGGCGCATGGATTAGTGATAACTCAGTCAAAGGACATTTTATGGGACGAGCAGAACGAGGGTCATAAAACTTCTGAATGCTAAATCACCTACAGTGAGAGGTTATCTATAGTACAAATACCTGAAACTTGTCTTCAAAGTTATGTTATGAAGCCCTGTGATGAATTTTTTCATTTTTTTCACGGTGCAAGTTACTAAGATCTAATTCCTTAAATAATAACCCATGAACTTTTTGAAATAAGATTTTGAAACTCATGGCAAACTACCAAATATCGGATGATATCATGAATTACCATTATGGATTGCTTTGCTGATTCTTTTCATGTCGATATTTACGAAAACTTAATTATGTATAGAGCACCGCTGCCTTATCATTTCTTCCTATGTAGAGAGATCTCAATCTTCATGTTTCAGAATCTTGCTTTCCCAAGACTTTTCCTTTTAATCCAATTTGGTGCGTTAACACGATCAATTTTGCAGAGTATGCTGAACTGAAAATTTGATTATGATGTACACTATCTGTCGAAAGTTTGTATTTCACTTGCATTGCTTGATCTTCTGGAGTATAGATGTGTCATAGAATACACTATCTGGGCTCATTTTGAAGAGCTTTTCACATTATTTGGAATTTTATTTTCGCTTCTCTCGTTAAGGCTGTCCGAATTTTTCTACTCCTTCTCAAAAATTGTCAATTTCAACAATTTCAACAAGTTTCAATTTCTGCACATTTTTCACCTCTTAAATCTCCGAGGAGAATCATCTCATCGCAAAAAATCTTGTGAGACCTGGAAGAGAAAGTTAAGAGCTTCAATATTCACTTCCAAACGTTATCATAAGTTGTTCCTAATCCCAGATATGACTCTTTCTCAGAGGGAAGATTTCTGTCAAAAATGTCACCATGATTAAAAAATGACAGCAATGTGCATATTTCAGACAGAATAACATAACTTTCTAGTATATATTATCCATTAGAAGATAGTAGTTGTGAGGATCCAAGATTTTATTCCAGTACACATGGATTTTCCATTATTTTTGGATTATGATGGCATTTTTTGAAGGAAATTTTCCCTCAGAGAAAGAGTCATATCTCGAACTAGGAACACGTTATGATAACGTTCGAAAATGAATTTCAAAGCTCTAGAACTCTTGTTTTATATTACACAAGGTTCTTTGTGATAAAATAATTCCACTCAAAGAAGCAAGAGATCAGAGATTCGTCCAAAACTCCTTAAAATTGACTTTTTTCTGAGGGAGTGGACAAATTCTGGCACCTTGAATGAGTAAAGTAAAATCAACATCTTGAAGAGCTTGGAAACGCCTTCAAAATGAGCCCAGGCAGATTCCTCTACGATACATCTATTAGATATCGAGCAATGAATATAAAAAACTCAATTCTCAGGTGCGCACACAAACTTTTAACCGGTAGTGTAATCTATTTTGTGGAAGAAAATATTTCTGCAACAAGTTTAAGTACAATTGGATGCACTCCTCAAGGGTGAACGCCACCTATTTAAAAAGTTATCGGTCAAGTAGTAAGAAATTTGCTAATAGTGCAGATGTGAAAAACGCCACCATGAGGTTACTAAAGTATGAGAGAATGGATGGAGAATGCAGGAATGAGTAAATATAGATTAGTATATTCGATGATAGGGATACTGAACCAATGGATTCTCATTCATAAATATCATGGAGAAAAACAAATTTATGACCTTAATGAATCGGGACACGATAGAAAACCTCCTGATCTTGAGCTGGAAGGACTATTCAAGCGGCACTTCACCACCGTCGAGTTCTTTCAAGGCACTATCATGAACCCGATCGATCTGCAACGGGTGAAGGTGAGTCCTTTGATAGAAGTATTTCAAGAAAAAGTTTTCAAAAGCTAACGTGAAATTCAAATATTGATCATACTTACCCGTATTTGTGCGGAATTGTCAATGTTACACAATGCCTCAATAAATTGTATAATAGACGAGATGTTTGTTGGCCATTTTGTGGAGTGTCGAGGTGTTTGTGTAAACTCGTGTGAAATGAAATTTGTGGGAGATGTGCACTTGAATGTACTGCTAACATGACATCATCCGGTTCAATTTGACTCGCTGATTTATGTAAGAATGGCTATTCATGAATTGAACGCACAAGAATCACAAAGCAACGGTTATGTTAGTGGAGGGAAGGAATTGGGATATTAGCTCCCTTGCGATTGAGAAGGACTCAGTCGTTTCTCAATGATCGGATAAAAACCTACGATGTTGAAGTACTTGAATCGATGGTGGAGAACTAGGTGGCTCGTGCGACGGATGTTGATGCAACGATCTTTTTGGAAAATTTGTGTGTTTGCTACGTTTCGTCAACTTGGTTTGTTGACCTCATCAGGCTACCAGAATTCACATGACAACAACATCAAATATGATCACAGTATTTTCACAAGATTCGCGATATTCACGATCACACTATTTATAATTACCTTTGACGAGAGAGAAAAATTCTCAAAAATTTGTTACATATTAAAATTGAAATGTGTAGACTATATAGAGTCTACTTGTCATCATTCGACTAATATCACATACTGACGGCCAATAATACACGTTAAATCTAATGTACATATATTGCGAGGTATAATGAGTGGAAATGGGGGGGGGGGGCACGAAGAAAGGTGACAAGGAAAAGCGACAGGTGATTAAAGGAGAAAGAGACCAATTCACTTGGGACCATAAAAGTAAACAACGATGGAAAATTGATCAGCTGTGACGCGATTATTTGAACAGGGATTTATATATGTGGTTAAGATTCTGTACTTTTCAGTTGATATTGTTTCTATCAGAATTGATAAGAATCATTTCAGAAAGAGTTCTCTTGTGGAAATTAGATCCTTCGTCTGAGATTTTAGTTTTTAGCCAATCAGATTCGTGTTTGAAATTTTTCATATGGAGAGAAACGACAGAATTAGGGTCCTCGTATTTCTTGTGTTCATTCATCCTAACGGACAGAGTTCTATTTATCTCACCCACATAACTCGCATCACAATCTCTACAATAGCATTTTTAGACCACGCCAGTTTTATCAAATTTGTCGAGACAATCTTTACCTAATTTGATAATACCTTGAAAACTCTTGTCTATTTTTGGAAGTGTATGAATTCCATGTTTGCCAAGTACATGTGAACATTTTTGAAAAAAGCTCATCTGAAAGGGAATGCTTACGCGGAGGTGGAAAGTGTTGAGATTTTTATAATTGTCCAGAGATGAATATCTTTGATTTTTCAACTTTTGGAGTCTGATCCGGATGCATTTTTCCATGAAATCTAACGGGTACTTATTCTCAGTTAGCTGAAATCTAACGGGTGCTCATTCTCATGTGAATTCTTGTAGCCTGATGAGGTCAACAAACCAGGTTGACGAAACGTAGCAAATACACAAATTTGCCAAAAAGATCGTTGCATCAACATTCGTCGCACGAGCCACCTAGTCCTCCACGATCGATTCAAGTACTTCTACATCGTATGTTTTAATAAGGGGACGATTTAAGTATTGAACACATTGACGGATAGAAGCCCATTTTTCATGGATGAAATAGGTATGTTTTTATCACACGAGCTCGGAATGTGCCCAATAGCGCCACGGCGTAGGCTTGCGAAATGTTGTATATTGCGAATCATTACCGACTGAGGTGACGTTA
>JAPYYZ010010592.1:0-11605 GCA_030522705.1 Eretmocerus eremicus
AACATTGATTTACTGCGCAAAAACTGCAATCCTGCATGTTTGAAGTATGTAAAGTGCTTCGATGATTTCAAGTCTGTAGTTGATTCTTGCTTTTCTTTTCCCACTTCAAACTGGCTGTGTCTTTGCGGAAAAGTCTGCTCAGGCTCCCAATCTCATCCTCCCTAATTGCTCACCCTCTGTTTATAAATGCTCAACCCTCAGAATTGACCAAGTATTATCCATTCTTATTTTATCGTTAAAGAACAGTATTCGACCTTTGTGAGGCTGTGTTCCTCTGAGCACATGCGCAGTACGTCGCGCACAGCCTCACAAAGGTCGAATACTGTCTTTTAACGATAAAATGAGAATGGATAATAATTGTTCACTTCTGAGGGTTGAGCATTTATAAACAGAGGGTGAGCAATTAGGGAGGATGAGATTGGGAGCCTGAGCAGACTTTTCCGCAAAGATACAGCCAGTTTGAAGTGGCAGGGGGTGATTGTTTATTTGTAAAAAACAGGAATGTGGGCAATTATTATTGACAACGGCAATAGATTGGGCAAATACAATTCTGTTATTGTGAATTTTTTCAGATTTTTCCTGCACACTTTTTTTCCCCAACTTCCAGGGGGTAAGCTTCTCTCCAAGAACATTCTGCTCACTCAATAATTGCCACTTGCCTTGACAACAAGAGACCATCGCGAGGTAAGCGAGATCGTGTTCCGCCAAAGCACGGATGATTGATAATCATCGAAAGATGATAATAATCCCTCATGCCCAAATTCCGAGCCCCTGGGTGAGCCTGCACCTCATATAAAACCTATGTTAGATAGTAGCTAGGTACTCCTCGGTAGCCTATACGGTAGAGCGCCTGCCTTTTGATGTTGCCGCCCCGGGTTCAATCCCCAACGCTGACAATTTTTTAAAGAAATTTTCATTCATTATTATTTATAATTATTATAATTATTTACAGGCAGGCGCTCTACCGTATAGGCTACCGAGGAATACCCAGCTATCGATAAACGTAGGTTGTATATGACTTGCGGGCTCACCCAGGGGCTTGGTATTTAGGCATGGGGGATTATTATTATCTTTCGATGATTATCAATCGTGCGTGCTTTGGCGGCACGCGATCTCGCTTACCTCGCAATCGTTTCTTGTAGTCAAGGCAAGTGGCAATTATTGAGTAAGCAGAATGTTTTTGGAGAGAAGCTTTCTCTGGTGACAAAAGTATTCGTGGGTAATGTCATATGGTGAGAAGAGGTGCCTGAATTTCGAGTTCGTTTTGAGAGCCCAATGCTAATCATTTTAGGAAGCTGTGAGTCTGGCATAAGTGAGACAGTGCGTTTGTTTGCGTTTGAACCGAGCGTTCAGTCGGCGCGAGCGCCCGGCCAATCAGAGCGCTTCCCGGCTGAGCGGCCATTGCCAGGGAGGCGTCAGTTTGGTCACGCTTCTGCTCTACTCAGTGCCCAGACCTGTATATAAGATCGTGGTGTAGACCATCAACCCTGTGCGAAGCACTGGGTGGAAGTTGTGTTAAAAAGGTATCAGTGAAAATTCTCAAAAATTTCTCCACCCAAATCCGCTGTTTGTTTATTTTACTCCACCTTTGTTTATTTATGAAAAATTGTTGAGCATTAGGCTATTTAGTGGAGCGATATCTCGGCACAGGATTTTCCTCCCGCGTTCGGAGGTATCCCAAATAATTGCTCCAGCTCTGAACTGATTTGCTCCACAGCTAGAATCGATCAAACCTCAATTGTTTATTAGTTATTGATCAAAAACGTGTTCATCCCTTTTGGATCTATTCATGATGCGCGCACTGCGCATGCGCATCCTCAGTCATCTCATAGGTAGTGGGCCTGAAGTACTTTAGGCTCACTACTCATGGGTGGCTCCAAAAGGGATGAACAAGTTATTGACCAATAACTAATGCGCAATTGAGGTTCGGTCGATTCTAGCGGTGGAGCAAATGAGTTCAGAGCTGGAGCAATTATTTGCGATACCTCCGAATGCGGGAGGTGAATTCTGTGCCGAGATATCGCTCCCCTAAGTATCCTAATGTTCAACAATTTTTTATGAATAAACAAAGGTGGAGTAAAATAAACGAACAGCGGATTCGGGGGGAGAAATTTTTGAGACTTTTCACTGATACTTTTCTAATACAGCTCCCACCCAGTCGTTCCTAGACCAATGCCGGACGGCGCGGCAAGAAATCTAACCTAACCCGCGCAGTAGCTCCGTGGCCACCGCGTAACGTAGACGCACAGTCACAACAGTCAGTCACAACCACTCCATGGACTACAGTCCGGAGCCGTATGCTTGGCTGCTCCGATCAACGCCCTTATCAGGCCTCATCGGCACCTTTGACACAAAATTGTGGTTTTATTTGTGAGAGTATCAATATTAGGTCAGTTGCAATGGCCAGAGATTCCCATTTGTACTCCAACTTCATTAGTGGTATGGCACAGGAGCATTATGAGTTCCAAATCCAACCATTAGATTTAGGGCCATACGATTTCCACCTCAGACAAAGTCTCAAGAGCAGTAAGTCAGGTTTGCCTTGGGAAGACGAACTGTACATAAAATTGTTATCGAGTATCGAAAAAAATCAACTTTATGTGGAGTCAGACGGGAAATTGTCCCTGACCATCGAATCTCACGACGAACTGCGACTATCTCAAATAGCACTAGATTTATACACTAATGGTGACATAGAGAGGAAAATCAGGACTCTTCAAGAATTCTTCAAGAATCACCGTCAATCAGTCGAAGAAGATTTGTCAGGTAAGTGGAGTAAACCCATTGCCCCAAGATCTATTTCGTTTGCAGCACTCGTAGTTCAGATCAAACCCTGTTTGTTTATCCATGGTCAATCAAAAGCATGTAGAACCTGTGCCGAAGCGAAAAGTCTTTCTACTGCGCATGCGCACCCGAAGGCTAGGATACTCTAGAGAGCCTAAAGTACTTTAGGCTCTCTGGGATACTCTTCGCTCCCCATTAACATGCTTTTGATTGATCGTGAATGAACAAACGAGAATTGGTCGAAATTATGGATGAAACGTGGTTCATCAATCTTGGAGCATTCATTTGAGCTACTTTCGAAAGCTAGAGCAAAATCCTGTAGCGACTTAGAGCTGCTAGAAGTCTCTAATTGTTTAAGAATTTTTCATAAATGAATCATAATGGGGCAAAGAAGCAAATAACGTCAATCAATGAAGCAAAATTAGTTTCATCTGTATACATTCTTGGAGATATCTCTTAGATACTTTCTAAATACAGTCTCAACCCAGCGTTCGAATGCTTGTAAGATCTTATCAAAAGACATGATAAAGAATGTCAACACACATATTTCCTATGCGTAGAATCCAAACTTTCACGAATAATCGATAAGTAGGCGCAAACCTGCTTACCAAGTGTACTAAACCAGGATCTTTACTCTTGATCTTCCATTCAATTTTTCATGTGAAAGTGAGTGTCCCCAATTTTTCCCAGACTCCTGTGTGTACTCACAAGGGTTTCAAATTCATTGAACCCGGGCTTTTTTCTATTTTACAGAGAACACTATAACTCTAAATCATGCTTCCGACTATAATGTCTGATAACTTTCTCAGTTGATAAACTCTAATAATTTATAATGCTGGTAACCTTCCTTTTAGCTTTCAAGTTTGGATGCGAAATCAAACCTCCTGGGAAGAAGAAATTTGATGAATTCATAGTTCGGCTAGTTGATGTGATGTTGACTAAACAAGAAATTCAGCAGCATATTCTGAAGTGGTTTTTCGAAGATGCAAAAATATCTCCAGTGATACGAAGGAAAATTCTTGAATGTTTGTATGGTGAACATGGTTGCAAAAGTAAAGGCAGCAGTAATGAATACGATCGAGCTATCACAAAATTCAAAGGAAGCATCATCAATACAGCGCACCTCAAAATTCTGAGTATCCAACTGAGCACATTGGATGATATTATCACATTGCCCACGTAAGTAGTTCTAGGCTCAAACTGAGGAAAAATTTTGTTTTAACATACTTCAAATGATCAAAAAGTTTTTACAATGATGAGGTAGCCTAGAAAAATTCTCCTTCATTGAGGCTAGTCTCCCCTTAACTAACAACTCGCTCTCTTGAACTCATCTAAATAATAAAGTTGACTAGGTTTGAAATGGATACACTGGTTGCATGCAAGACTGATGAGCAGAACTTTATGAGCAAAATTTTTTCTTCCACTTCCATAGATCGCAGGTAGAAGTCAGTCGAAATCTCACAAATTTGGAAAATCTTATAGTAGCAGATGCTATAGCCACAGCTGTAGTTATTGATCCAATTCTAAGAGTAACCTCTCACAAGGTGCATCCAAGTGCTCACCTCCCTTTCAAGAGATTTGAAGAAGTTTTAGGATCCATAACTGAAGACTTCTCTCAGAACCGTATTTGTTTGCAACAATGCACTGACAGCATCTTGCAAATAGTTGGAGATGAGTTATCTCTGATTCCAAAAGATAAAAAGTTTATGAAGTTATTACAAAGGCTGATTGCTGATTATCTGCATGGATTTAATATGAAAGCGAAATTCAGATTCCTAAGATGTCACAGGTATGTACTTCAGTTCCACTCGGTTGATGTAAATGTACTGTAGATCAGAAAAGGTATTCATGATGCCTCTAGGTAATTTCTTCACATTTCATGAGTGAATGAAATTATTGCAATGTTCTGAGATCATTTATGATTTGAAAAGTGATGAATTAACTGGCTGTCAGTATATGAGATTCAACTACATTTTCAGGTATCCTAATGATGGTGGTAATGGAGTGAAGGTCATTGCTCTTCGCGATCTTGAAAAAGGTGAACAAGTTGAGGGGTTGACAGGCCAAATGGTCACCATACCTAAGAAAGATCAGAGACAAGAGTGTCTAATAGATCAATTCTCAATTGTGAAAAATGGGAAAAATCAAGACATGCTATATTTAGGTCCAGGCTCATTTATTAACCATGACTGCAATCCTAATGTAGAGTATGTCGCTAAAGAATGCAAGAGGATAGGAATCAAAACTGTTACAAAAATTCAGAAAGGTCAGGAAATCAATGTATTCTATGACAAGGACTACTTTGGAAATGGTAAGAGTCTATTGATTCATGAACATAACCTGTCATAGTTATCATTACTTTGAGTGTCATCAGACCTCTGTATCAATTGGTGATTTGTGATTTTGATCTCAGGAAATACTTGCTGTGCATGCAGAACATGTGAAAGAACTCTGATGGGGACATTTGCCAAGAATACAGTAACAACTTGATCCGTGGATGATTGATGATATTCAGAAACTCATGAAATCAGCTATCACTAGCTCATACCACAAAATATTTGTTGAATGATATTTTCGTTTTTGATGGTTTTTTTATGGACCCTTACGTTAGATCTAATACTTGTAACTGATGTTGTATAATAATCATACTGAATAAGTATCACATATTGGATTGTGAGTTTGAATATTGAGGATATTCAAATTTTTGGGCTGAACTTTAGTGGATATAATGAGAACTGTTGATTTTGTAATAGAGAGCTGTACTTGAACATACGGTAATTACATGACTGAATAAAGGAAAAATTCAGAGCCTCATTGGATTCTAGAATCAATCATTCCAATGGTGTTACCATCATGATCGCAGAGTATAATAGCTACTTGAGGTGTTGGTTGTGGTACCTACTGAGTCCTTCCTACATGGTAACTGCGAATTCCAGTGATGGAGCATGCTCCTTTCAAGGATTTCAATCACTTGAAAAATGTTCAAGACAGTCTAAGATGTACTGCTATTATGCTGGTCTTCATTCTGATGGATTGAAGAAGCTTTAATAAATAAAATTAGTTCACCAAGACAGGACCTGAGGTACTAACAGGGATACTTTCTAAAAATTTGATACAGGCTTCCAACTTTCTTTCTTACTTTAAGGGATACTTTCTAAAAATTTAAAACAGGCTTTCAACACCAAGGCATGGAAGAATCCAGAAAATCTTTATCAAAAGGGTACTGTGAACAGAATTACTGAATAATCAAATATCCCATTTTTAGTATTTTTTGGGCACTCCTATATAATGGATTCCATGCCACAACCAAACTATGTGATCCAGATAATAAGCTTGGATCATATTATAGCTCCATCAATTATTTCTCACACCCTGTGTATACACATTTTGGCCAATTCAGATCATCAAGATCTCATATGACAACTCTTAGATACTATTATCAAAATAAAATGAACTAATGCCTTTGGGAGTTGAAATTGAAAAGAATTTAATAATAACTCTCTCTGTGCCTGATCTGCTTTGATGAACCAACTTGAAATCGTTCCCAGTCGCTTTTCACATTGAAGAATTCATCCATTTTGATCAATTAAAAAGCCCAAAATATTACTCTATGAATCTCCTGGTTGGGAATAAATGCCATTACAGAAAAAGGGCTATTAAGCACACAAAAAGACAATAATTGGAACCATAGTACACTCCTGTGTTTCATTTGGCCCACTTACCAGATGTATATTCAGCAGAATGACCTTTTAGATCGTTTGTCAGTATCTGACAAATCCAAAAACTCTATATTGAAGCTGGATGTCAAAAGTGTGAAGAGCAGAACCAATCATGCACATTTTACCTCTCAAAAGCTATCATCGGTAAATCCCCTATTCCAACTTGATAGTGCCCAAGATATAATTCTCTCAACTAATAATTACACTGGCTTTGCGCTCATTATCACTTTGACTTCACAGAATTTCTTGGCTGTGAATTTGACAATAAAAACGAGTTTGAGAGTGACATTAGAACTAGTCGCCGCTACACTGGTTCTCCATTTCAATTGATAGTTTGACTTCTCCAATTGCGTCTTGCTGCTAGGCTGTATTTGAAAAATGGCCTAGAGGGAGAGTCTCCAAAAATCATCATCATAGTCATTCAACGTAAATCAACTTTCAACCATAAAATGGATGCTCAATAGATTGTAAATGCGATCATGAGACATAAGTAATGAGCGATACGTCTGAGTCGTACCGTAGTAAAGAATAAGCGTGTCTACGCAACAGGCGAAAATGAGCAAAAACTCGTCTCGATACATTTCAAAGCGTCTCACGAAAGGAAAAGTCAAACCGGTTTCATCGGTGCGAAAATCTCAATTACAGTAACTAGACGCTGGAAGGGATGAGCAAGTTCAATGGATCGACAGATTTGATTAGTTTTCTTTTCGTGTGACGCTCTGAAATTTATCGATACGAGTCATTACCTGTTTCGTGTACACACCTTTAATCGTCAGCATAGCTTCGCACACTGGGTGGAAGCTGTGTTTAGAAAGTATTTAGGAAAAATCTCAAAAAATTTACGGAGATGGATCTCATCTTTCTCCACTCGAATCCATTTTTTGCTCATTTTGCTCTACCTTTGTTTATTTGTAAAAAATTGTTGAACATTGAACATGTTGAACATAGCATGCTTTGAGGAGCGATACTCGATGCAGGATTTTCTCCCTTGTTCGGAGGCTTCCCAAATAATTGCTCCAAAGCCGAAGAAATTTCCTTCACCTCTAAAAATCATCGATGTCCATTTGTTCGAGATTAATAGATCAAAAACTTGTCAATCCATGCTCATCGGGACAATCGGAGGACACTCCGCGCGCATGCGCAGTGCGCACGTGTGCTCCAACTGTGGTACGGATTGACAAGTTTTTGATCTATTACTCTTGAACAAATTGACATCGATGATTTTTAGAGGTGAACGAAATTCCTTCGGTCTTGGAGCGATTATTTGGGATGCCTCCGAACAAGGGAGCAAAATTCTGCATCGAGATATCGCTCCTCAAAGTATGCTACGTTATAATAATGTTCAACAATTTTTTATGGATTAACAAAAGTGGAGCAGAATGAACAGAAAATGGATTCAGATGGAGAAAAATAAGATCTATCTCCGTGAATTTTTTGAGATTTTCCCTAAATACTTTCTAAACACAGCTTCCACCCAGTCCCCTCAAGTATGATGAGACGAAGTGGAAGAAAAGATTGACGACAGAATCCGCAGATTATGCCTAAGATACTTCGAAACGATTATCAATTTATACTATAGATCCAGCTCTTGGCTGAAATGAATCAGATGATTGCCATTCACTTAAGCGCAATTTCCTATAAAATCTGCAGATAAGTCATAGATTTCTATAATGGTCCTGAAACTGAAGCTGTTAAGAAGTTCCTTGGTGCAAATCTTGGGAAAATTCTTAATTCTCTGGTTTTGTTAACCCACCATGGTACTAATGTTAAACACGGTAAATGAGAGTTGCAACAGCACTTGAATATCCATCCATCCATTACAATCTCCATATTCAATTAAATGTTCATAGATTCCTAATCAAAGAAAAGAACCGGCATAGCAGAATGCAGAATAAATTACAAGGAGAGTTGATTATTGGGCAGCCTTAAATGAACATGCAAATTGTACACCGATGCTGGGTCGTTGATAAGGTTCAAACTTGCAAGTGAAAAGTCAATGAGAGATCAGTGATGAATGATCAATTTTAGTGCTTAGTTTGTGAGCTCATGAGTCAGTTGACCTGTATTCGCCATTTTTGGAGCCTCAAGTGAGCCTGATCTGAGTGTGTTGATGATTGAAGATGAATACGCTAACATTTCAAAAATTTATGCATGTATTCCAAGTATTCACTTGATGTAGGATTCAACAGTCCTAACAATCATGATTCATGAAACTATTATCTTTTGAATTGAAACTATGGATGGAAGAAGGAGTTATTATAAAAATATAAGTATAAAATCAGTATAGCAATCGAATGAATTTGGGAGTTCAGGTGCTTATGGCAAAAAGGAAGCAATCAAAACCTAAACTGGTTCCTATTACGATGAGTCTTTCGATCTTATTTCATTCCTATGATTGCTGAAATCTTAATTTCACTCCAGAATTTGACTTAGCAGTTGATATCTCATACAGAAGAGAATGAAGCATTCATTCCACTAATTCATCCCACTGTATGAAGTACCTCAGAAAACATTCAATATCTCTGAATTCGTTCAAATAACTAAATATAATTCATCATCTTAGAGAAGCGAGATTATAGTCATTTTAATTCATTTATTTACATTCATGCACAAATGATGGATTAAAATTAGTATTTACAGATCATTATAACTGATTCCACAAAACACAGGCAATATACTTCTTCGTCTCACCCTAATTACATATAAATTATGTGGTTATCAATGTTTCTTTAGATAATTGTGATGGATGTGCGTTCTCATATTTGCTGGAGTGATTGTCTTCAGTACTGGATACGCCATCTTCATGCTTGCCATCAAGTCCCCTGTGACTCTCTTTGGTATACCATTCTCATCCATGAAAGCCCGGACAGCTCTCCTCTTTTCGTCATCCCAACAGGATTGTTTTTTCTTGACCATTCTTTCCGGAGAAAAATCAACATTTCTGTGATTCATAACAGATTTTCTCTTCTTTTGTGGTGGAAGCTCTGAATCTCCATCTTCATCACTCGAAATGATTTGTTCTGCCATCATTCTTTGTAGTGGTGGATTGAAGTCGTCCTCTCCATCACTAGAGACTTGCTTTGCTTTCCTCTTTGATGTCTTGACCTTCTTTCCTTTGGGGGGATCGTTGTATTCCCCTGGTTCCTGCTTAATATGCTTCAGTATTTCTGAAACAAGAAGAAAATTCTCAATAATCAAATTGGAAACTACACATTCAGCGGCTTGCATCTTACATTTTTCTAAAATCCATAATTCTTTGGATCAATTTGCTTGATAACAAGAGCAAAACTCAGAAATTGGCAATTGCTTTTGTGTAGTGAATAATGAAATTTAATTTTGTGACAGTTCTGTCGTACATGTTATCGGTAACATTTATTGTATACTACTGAATTTCTTAGATTATCCTCAGTTTTGGGTGGCTAAAATTAATGCTTGACCTTTGATCGTCCAGGGTTGTTGAAAGTGTTGATTTAGCTAAGACCAAAATAACCAAAAATTCAAATCAACAACTACTCAAATTCTCAAAAACTCATATGATAATCCATCCGTTACATATCTAAATGATTGGAACAATATCGTATTCATGTGTGAACTTTTCTGAAAGAGTCTAAGACTGAAGATTATCTCAATGCAAAACTATGATTTGGTTTGCATAGGAGCTGACGATGTCCTCTGAAGTGAATAGAAGAGGTCATATTCATCAAGGGTTAATATCCGTGCAAGACCCTCAACACCATCTTACTCTATTATTGATGCTTTGTGAGGTACAATCTAATTTAAAATTTTAGTTCCAAGTGCAAAGTGTCAAACTCTCTTTTAGAGGAATCCCGTCTTGAAACATATTGAATCTAAGGAATTTACCTTGCTGAAGCTGACCACTGGTTTGTACATCCTGGCTGCTGATCTTAGTTTTCTTAGATTCTGTCTTCCTTTCTTCAAGTGGAGTGGGAGACTCATCTCGCTCTCTTCTGGCTCGCTTCTTTGATCCTGTGGGAATTGAAGGATGGAATTTAGTGAGTCCAAGAGATCTCTTGTGAGAATGTCACAATTAGAGTAGAAAATCTATTTCAATTACCTTCTGGCTGAAGCTGAAGTGCACGTTTGTAGGCGTTTTGCACTCCTTGTACCTTCGCTCCCTTAATTTCCTCAGACACCTTCTTTTTCTTCCACTCCATGAAGTTGACCTCTTTTCTGTCAGGCAGAACAACCAAAGATTCTATGGAGCAAGCAAATAGGAAGTGTGTTAAATTCTGCGATGAAAGATTGGACTGATTTTGATACAAGACCATCTCACAATCCGTATGGTTATAATCAAAATAAGATTCTCACACATGTGATAGAGGGTTAGATGAACATAGATGAGTATTAGGAATAAACATGATAGAATAAGCAATTCTTACAATTCTTACCATCTGTAGCAGAACTCTCCGGTGCATACTCGCTGTGATCTTGAAGTGATTGCTCGCTCTCTAAAGATATGTTTTCAGATACTTGATTTACTTGATTGGTTTCTTTTGCCCCTTTCAAGATAGGAACGAGCTGTTGCAACTCACTAGCAGCCACTGGCTGCCTGTAGTACTGCTTATGTATGTCGAAGTCATGACCCATGAAATAAGCAACAGCTTTTAAGTCATCCTGTGACATATTTCTGCGTGACAAGAGCGTCGCCAGATGCTTTCGAAGATTTGTTCCAGTCAACAGGTCTGGTTGTTCTACACGACACTCCGTTGCATAATTTGAAAGCGCCCGAGAGGCTTCGAAAAACAGATGCCTATGTTCATCGTAACCTCTTCTACCAAAGACATAAGGACTCGACTCGGGAATCCCAGCGGGTTCTCTGAGCTTCAAGATGAGTTTGATGGAATCAAGCTGCGATTTATGAAGGAGCACTCCCACATTCCTCAACTGTCTCTTGTTCAAAACCGAGAGGCGAGAGTACTCGGAGATCAGCTGTTTTGCTGTCGGCGAAAGCTCCGCGGCGTCTAACTCCTCGTTAGCCATCGTGAAAATGTTGTTATCATTCAGATCCGAGACCAACAGCTTAGAAATGTCTCCTGTCCTTTTCCTGTTGAAAATCTGAATTGAAAGCTCCGTTGTTTCGT
>JAPYYZ010010596.1:0-10424 GCA_030522705.1 Eretmocerus eremicus
GCTATTGATCAAGTATTGAAAAATAGGGCTGTAAACTCTCGAATCTGAAAGAAACCAAAACAGCGGATACCAATTCTAAATTTTGGAGCTTTATATTTTGGAGCTTCACATTCCGCCAGAGGGCGGCAACGGTAATGTTTATGTCCCAACAAGCTCCGAAAGAAAAATAAATCGAAAAAGTAATGTGATAAAGTGGAGTTGAAATATGTGGAAATTCTGGTAGCCGGGAATTCATTTGTCATAATAAGTGTTAAATCGCAATTGGCCGAAGATCCGAGCTTCCAGATTCAGTGGATACAAATTGCGAGGTTACAAATAGCCAAGAAACAGCTGCTAGTGTTGTGTGTGAATCTGTGTACCAGCTCGAACTATAGCTGTATCTACGGTCGAATTTCTCTAAATTTTTTTGAGAGAATGTAGAAAATCTTCTACAATCATCTTTCACATCGTATTTTTAGAATTTTCCAGAATCAAAGAGTAGAGGTGGTGTTTTGATCATACATGGAAAAAAAAGAATGAGATCATATTCATCAGAAGATTGACCAAAATACCTTAAGGAGAAGGAGAAGCTCTATTTCATCGATATTCATCATAAATTGATTAAAAATAAAACAAAATAATATTTCGAAAAAGTAATTCCAAGCTGTCCTGCATATCAGTAAAATGAACCGATATGTAAAATTTTGAAACGATCCTTTGAAAGCTCTTGGAGTGATTTGAACTATGGTGCAAATATATTGTAATTACACTACAGTTCAAATTACTCCAAGAGCTTTTGACGTATCGCTTCAAAATTTTACACAGTGATTCGTTCTACCGATACGCAGGGCAGCTTGGAGTTACTCTTTCAAAATATTTTTTAGTTTCATTTTGAATCAATTTATAACGAATGTCGGTGAGATAGAGCTTTTACATGACCTTAATTCATTGATCACGTTGTTTTTATGGGCTCATGAATCGAATATCTATGATGAAAGATTTAGAGATGCTGTAAACATTTTAAAAATAGTCACTATGAGGAAAGAGGACGCAATCACAAAAGGCTCAGGAAGATATTCCAAAGAAGCCGTGAGGTATTCTACTACCACACTCTACCAGACTGCAACCACTTCGGAATGTTAGATTTCTGCTGACTTTGATACCCATTGAAAGATTTGGGACTGCTCTGTGATATTTCAGTAGAAAATAATTCACTCGCTAGCAGTTTTGACCTGTGTAACGTACACATATTAATCAATCTTCCATAAATCTTCATCACTCGTCCCACGTGAACTCATCAATCATCATCATAAAGAGGCGATCAAAATTATCGGTGGAAATCAAGTCCACAATTTCTAAAGAATGAAGTTAGAATTGAAGATGAAACAACCTGATTCTCGCATTGAACCTCAATGTATGTTAAAAAGTTCAAATTTAATTCAAAACCTGCGGAAATCCATAGCGACTTATCTTGGAGAAGTATTCCGGGAAAAATCGTACAACAAAAAAGGTGATGAAAGTGGAACTAAAGTAGCAAAAGTTTTCTTGAGTTACAGTGAAAGTGCGGAATCACAATAAAACATATTCAATGATAATATCAAGAAATTGAAGTCAGATATGAATCCAATAAGGTATGACTGTCATAGTACAGGCGGGTCTCTTTATACGCAGTTTTGGCATACACGATTGTACGTAGATAAAAACCGCTATACCAGGAAGTCACAAAGGCAAATTTCGAGTGGGATACCTCAACTCAAAAACTGTACTACGAACTAATTTTTTTTTTCAGACATCGTTAATGAGGTATACGCACTTGTACCTTGCGTAACCTAGATCCAAATGCACGAAGGGGGCTCCTTACATTCTAGACTCACACGGGGATCCGATGAGAAATCCATACGTAAATTTTTTGAAAATTAGTTTGCCGCATTTCTGTTGGAATAACTGGCACTTTTCTACTATCTCTTTAATATATTAGGATTTGTGGCTGAGTAAGCATGCGATTTCTGTAGGAATCTCTCGTGTGGATTTCAAAGAGAAGGTTCAACCTCTCGGTCTAACCAGATCATCACAAGAATATCCCACCTACTTCCGACAACCTTCTTACTTGAGGGTTGCGTTGCTGGTCTCACGTAAGACTCTTGCGAGTGATACCGGTATCGAATTCAGAGGGAAAAATATCATGCGGGACTCATGCGAAAGTACGCGACGACATCCTGTCAATTACCAAGATTTCTTTGATGTGAGGGTTACGTAACGGAACGCGCATAGGATTCTTGTAGGTAATTCTTATGAGGATTTTTCCAATGAATATGTCGCCGGGTCCCCACGGGAAATCCCTCCATTATTTTCTGTTTCCTTTGTTCATCGGGAAATCACATGGAATTCCTGCGTTATTCTGATAGGATCCCCCATTATGGGGATAAGACGGGGACATCCTACACGGATCCGACATTTTCGAGGGAATACACCAGAATATTTCTGCACGCTCTTTATTTGGAGAGACATCCTCACGCGGGCGGCCCGAATGTACGACGTTGGGCGTCCTGTGTCCTGAACGCGTCAATATTCTCAGATATGGAGGATTATTCGAAATCACAGATTACCTCTCTGCTACTCATGAGAATATAAATAATATTCGCTTATGGCCAGTGCGCTGCGACCCGTGGGCGGGAGTAGATTGAGGCGAATACTTTCACTCACAAAGACGAGTCTGTCGTCATCGTGCGACCGAATTGATCTCTATGGTGCGATGTGTGTGACGAGCGATATTTTTCCCCCTCTTACTTTTGCGACAAGTTATGATCGGGAGGAATATTGACACCACAGCCGTGTGAATATACTGCGCGCTCACTTGTATCCTACATTCGTTCGAACTTGCATGATCGGCACACACATAGTATGTGCCGGAGTTGAGAACGAAGCGAATGTACGTTTTGAGCCTCGCCCCATCACACGTGCGTAAGCGCTCGAGGCTTCGCGGCGCAAGTCGTGCAAATGCAGTGTGCACACATGCGTCGTTCTCTTTGTCTCACGGTGCGGCCGCTCGCAAGGTAAGGCCTGCGTCGTCCGTTTGGCCCTGGTGCGATGATTACAGGTATTGCAGATTAGGATCGCGCGAAATCGCTCGCGCAACTCGCGTTTTGTCCGCACTTCTACGAGAGTGCGCGCTGCACCGGTCGCGCACGTGATTCGCAGCGATTTGCGTAATTATCTCGACGACCCTTTTGATCCCGTCGCCGCCTTTCTCACTCGCTCTCTTTTCTCTGTCTCCGCGTTGCCTTCTCTCTCTCTCTCTCTCTCTCTCTCTCTCTCTCTCTCTCTCTCTCTCTCTCTCTCTCTCTCTCTTTCTCTCTCTCTCTCCCCTCTCCTCTTCCCTCCCTACCTCTCCTCGACCTTATCAGCTCTTGAACCTTTTATCACGACACATGTCCAGTGAATCGTATCAGTATCCTCGAGAGTATCCTTAACCTTAGAAAAATCACTGGTGATCCCATTAAGTGAAGTTCTTCAGCCGATTGTGCAAAATCACTTCCAGACAGTATCTCTAATTTGTCGCACTTCGCCAAAGTCTTTGGTACGTAGTCACCTCGCAATTAGGGAACCACTTCAAGAGAAGCAAGTTATTATCGCCTTATCAGTCTGGTTTCCGTGCTAATTTTAGCTGTCCGACCGCATTACTAAAGGTTTCCCAAAATATTTGTCTTGGGATAGCGAAAGGTCTATGTTTATACTCGAGGTACTCTTTAATTTTAAGCCAGCATTGAGTAGTGTGAGTAATAAGCAGCTCCTCCAGTGACTGAAGGAATTGAGTTTCTCCAAGGAGTCTCTAAAAATACAAAGATTTTCTTGGAGCATCAGACATAAGAAATAGTAATTAACAAATTATTTTTTATTGAGATTTCTCCTAGATTTGTATAAGACCGATGTCATTGCTATGAAACCATTTTCTACTCGTAGTTTTGAGATTTGTTTGATTTCCCAAAAGATTTGATGATGTAGATTTTTCTACTCTCCGTGAAAACCATTTTTTGCGTGGGCAGTTTGAATGAGATGAGACGATTATTACTTATCTATGTTTCAGATGGCGTTCCTGAGTAGTTGAATATATCTTCTATTGGCTACCAGTAGTAACAAGTCCCAAATTGTTTTGTACTACAAACACGCGCATTGCTGTTCTTTATCAGATTTTTCTAACAAAAACACAGAACTCTCTCGAATTAAATGTACATTTTTGAGCTTATACATTCATGCAAAAATTCATGGATAGAGTAGAACCAGAGAAATACACGTTTGAGATTCTGGAGAGTCGTCGGGAGTTTCTCAATATTCATAGGCTCACGCGTTTAGTACCTTGGATTTTTGCTCAGATGTAAGCTGCTTCAACTCCGGTTCTAATTCATCAATCGACTACTGTAAAGGCGGATTTCGAAGAAAACTGAGTCTATTATTAATTGCAATTTTATTTGTTTTGAACCGTGACACTTTGGGAATTGTGGCGAGTTTTAGGTGGATATGTAGAGTCCACCCCATATGACAAGGTCGTTAAATCAAGCATTTTTCAAAAAGTGTCAAACTTCAATTAGCCATAACTCGGGTACTATTCCACCAATTTGGACGTTTGAAATTAGAGAATGTACGTTTTTTTGAAACAAAAGAGTGAAGTGAGGGAAGTTGATATTTATTGTGATGCCTCGAAATGGCAGCGATTTCGACAAGGATTGAGAATCGTGAAAATATCCTTTTCTCTGAGCGCCAGATGAGCGGGCCTAATTTATGATCTTTGGCTAATTCATTTTTGGAAAGTTGACGTCATAATAAGAATAACGCACCTCCGTAGGTTTCTTCATGATTCTTTTAACGGATCTGGCGAATTTCCGAAAATGGGTCTTTTGGAACTTTCAAAATGCCCACGGGAGTCTTGACTTTGTTGTTCGGTCTAAAACTTGAGGAAAGTGTATTTTTGCTAGCGACTTTCGTATCAAAAATTTTCGAAACCCCATGGTTTGACCCGTACAGATCATAAGACCCATAGATACTAGAGGTTATATTATTCTTTCTTGTAAAAATCAACATTCACCGAAAAGATGTGATCTTTTATTTTCATTTTCCCCATTCTACTCGAAGTCGGAATTCCAGCCTTCCTCCTGTGTGCAATACGTGGCCGATTCATATTAATTGTTAGCGGATTAACATTCAACCTCTCAAATAAAATTCATGTAGACCACAGTGGTTGGAATTCTGATCCAACCAGCGATTGAGTCAGAGGTTCACCCATCTGCTGGACAGGAACCATCGATGACGTTAGTAGTCTACGCTCGCTAGACTACTGACGTTACACAAAATAATTGATTAAATTTTTAGAAGATGGGCAATCGTATCGCCTCAGCTTAGATTCCTTGGATGAAACCACCGCCGGCGTTCAAAAAAATATTCGAATGGAATTTTTTGTGAGATTTCGTCCGTGAGACCCCCCCCCTCCCTCCCCCGATGCCAGGGACGTATGTTGACGGACTGAATTTTCATGCAAAATTGTTCAAAACAGAATTGTATAAACAAATTGTCAGAATCAATTTTTTCGTTTCAAAAGCATCTTTTCAGGGTCAATAGGCGTATTCTAAACCGAAAAGGTCTCTTGGTATTTTTCTCCAAAAGTCATTTTTTTATGTTATGAGCAGTTTATATTTTAAAAAACTCGAAAATCGCGATATTCCTAGGCCGATTAGAGTATGATCAGAGTAAATTTGATATGTTGTCACAGTAGAGAATTATTAATTGAGATCTCCGTAACAATATACAATAGCAAGAATCAATGTTTTCACATGGTGACCCTTTGTTTTTCGAATGTTAATAAAGGCGGAATCGTGCTATTGGATATTGTTAAGGAGATCCATATTGATGATTTTTCACCGTTACGATAAAGCATTTTTACTCCAATGATACTCTAATCAACCTTTAAAAACCGCGATTTTCGAGTTTTTTCAGCTTCAAAATGCCTGCAACTTAGAAACAACGATTTTGAGCGAGAAATGGCAACAGACCTTTTCGGCTTAGAGTACGCCAGTTGACTATAAAAAAGTGCTTTTGGAACGAGAAAATTGAACCTGACAATTTGTTTAAATAATTCCGTTCTGAATAATTTTGCAGATAAATTCAGCCTGACAACATACATTCCTGACATGAAGGGGGTTTCACTGACACTGAAATCCCACAAAAAATTCCACCCGAATATTCTTCTGAGCGGTGGCGGTGGTTTGGCCTAGACTAAGTTATACGATGGTGCCAGACGGTAGTTCACTAGTTTTTCTCAGTCGTAAAGTGCGCTGATATGCAAGGACAGCTCTCTATAGTCTCATAACAACTTCTTTTACGCCATACTTGAACTGATCACTCTGAATTTGCGGGTACGACGCCTTACGTGTACGAAATTTTTTCAAGAACATTCTGCTGAAACCCGCTGGTGACCCGCAAATGAAGACGTCCCGGAGGAAAAGGCGAATCAGTATAACGGTCTCGCTCTCCCGCTCTGTCTCGAGTCGGGGAGAAGCAACTAGGGGGCTTCAATCTCACTCCGTTCATATTATACTTCAAGCACAGCTGAGCGACAAGCCCATCCATCATCGACGAGAACACTCTGGAGTTTCGGGCACTTTTTGATAGCAGCACGTATCTTGGCGTAATTTGTGGTGTGCGGTGTTGTCGTCACATTTGCCGTCATTTGCGAGCCTGGACGTTGGGCCATTAGTTATAACTCTCAATGCCGACGGTACATTAATCTTGTCCGCGATTCCCCCTCCCCATCCTCCGTGTAACTCTTTTCAATAGCGCGCTCGCTCGCATGCCTCCACCTCCCGCGACTCGCTCTCGTCCTTTTTTAGTACAGTCTCGAACGCAGTTCGCGTGCGCCTTACTCACCTGCGCGAGCGAGCCGTGGTTCTCGTTCGGCATATTATAACGTAAGGGCTCATTCACAAACCCCGTAACTCGATTTTGATCGATCCTTGACACCCTCCCCTCTTCTGGCGAACCATGGGTTTCCCTAACTCCCTTCCATCCGACACGCGACATTGACTCGGTATTCACAAGATTTTTCTTGAAATGAATCCGAATCCCTCATTACAGGTCACTGCTCTTGTCACTGCTTGCACGTGCCGGCTGCTCTAATGCGTGTGCGCCGGCGATTTTACGTGTATAGGTTTGATCCCAATTGGTTCCGTTCGTCACCGCCTGTTCACGATTACAACTCGCTCCAAGTTTTTACGCAATTTTACAACACAGAATTGAGATCAGCATTCATTCCACATCTCCCACTCGATACTTTTGTCAACCGCGCTCAAGCGTTTATAATTGATGTCGTCGACGATACGCATATCGCCTCAAATTCCATCGCGGCAAGAAACTCTACTCCAGCACCGACGCGTTTCGAGTGCCGCCAAGTGTCGCGTATTAAGGTAACGCCAAATCTCGATGTTGAGAGTTAATACATCCGCTCTCGGCTCACTGGCGACGGCTATAGGTTTTGCGATCAGTTTTACCACCCTGCTCTCATCTATGTGAGTGTATGTCAATGACGATTTCGCCCTCGCCCTGTCGGCGAGGGCTTGATTTTTAAGTCAGTATGCGAGGAGAGCTCGCTCAGCGCTCACGTCTCCAACAAGTGCTCTGTATCTTTCTGTACAACATTCAATGAATGCAGAGATCTCACGATGTTCAAGCTTGTGTCAAATAATTTTGATACAAGGAGCGCCCGCAGCAACCGGCGCTTGCGAGCTGCATAACAAGCTAGTACACCGCCCTCAACAAAATAGTAGCTGTATAATATTAGTACCATCAACCAGTACCACTTTGTAATACTTTTTGCTTTTTTTATCTTAATTGGCCTCTACCTCCTACATTTAATGATGAATCATTTCTCTGTTAGTAGCCAATTGAAAGCTTCTAGACTGATCTTTCATCAAATGGGTGGTAGCTCTCTTCAACGGTTATTGGATTAATTCAAATTCAACAATGACTCAGAGAGTCGGAGATAACTGAGGAAACATCGGAGTGTGTAACAAAGTAGCCCCACCTCAGCCAAAAACATCGGGTCGCTTCCACCCCCCCCCTTCACATGATGGTTTCGTAAATATTCGCAGTGAGATTTGCTGTCTCTATCATTGCCTCACTCGATTTCAAGGTGACTTATGGGGTGATCGAGTGAATTGAGTGAATATAGAAATAATCGAATCGGTCCCCTTATTATAACCTATAGTGCAGTGCAGTGCAGTGCTATCGCGACGGCCATGTTTTACGTGGACTGCGCCTGAACTCGAGCAACCTCAACTACCGGGGATCTCAACACATAGCACTTCTCCATAAAATTCGTCCAAGAAGTTTTTTTGCCAAATCAATTTTTTAGCGTCGTTTTTTCATTTGCCCAAAAAAATTTTTGGTGAAAGTCTGTTATTGACAACTGACAACTGCTGAAAATGCTCTTGACGGTATCCCTTCATTTTCTATAGAAAATATTGCTTATGCAAATATTCAAATGCAAGCATTGGTATTACAGAATCAATGCAGAATAATTTGCTTTGCGGAGTGCAACACATGTATAGCAAATATTTTTCCGAGAGTGTTACAAGGTAGCCCCGATTAACGGTATATTAGGCTCTGTATATTGAGAAGGAGCCTCGTTGCAGTCAATATGGCGACGTTTCACAGGGCATCCAATGAGGTTTGTCCTTCATGGCTTAAGCGTCGCTCTCATGGCCCGGTGGGTCGCCGTCATGTTGCCTGTATACAGGATATATCTTTTTCCATAGGAGCTCCTTCCCAATAGGGAAATCTTGCATTAATTGCACGGCAAGGCGCATTAGTTGAGAACAACAACATAGTTTGAAATTGTGGGTGCAGACCTTCGATCTAACCTATCGACATCAGTTCGATCTCCTTTTCGAGGCTACGTAGCTCGTAGAGGGACCCCCCCCCCCTCCTCCGTACCAAAATCGTAGCCCGACTCGAGGACACCCCCCCCCCCCCGAAGTGGTAACATGGTTTATGGATAAGCCCTAACGCCCTCGCGATTCAGGCAGCCCAACCATATCATCGCGCGCGAGGCGAATGATCTTGCGTGGAGAGAACGCGAGAGAGGTCGGCAGAGCGCATGTGGATTTCTTCCTCCGCCTCGCGCGATGAGGTGCTATGCTCCACGCCCAAGATTCACAGCTCGAGTCACTACTGTCTGGAATTGTTCGGAAGGAACATCGCGTAATACTCTCAATATTCAGTGAAAATTGTGCATAATGGTGCAAACTAGGCGTATCCGCGCATTTTCCAGATCCATGTTCACGAACCAGTTGCCGTCTCGCGCAACAAACCACATCGCAATGGTCTCGCTTTCAAAATACGCTTGTCCGTTGAATCTATGCCGTGTGGCTTCCATCTAGCTAATTTATATGATCCGGGATTAGATGATTCAATTTGTTTCATCTTTGATCGACAAATACATATAATTTTCTTGATAAGAGCGTGCACAAGCCAAGGCATCAACTGCAGCGTGAATTCAATGATTCTGTCAGCTGAAAAATGCATAGGCAGTTCGACAGGCGGCGCGGCGCGGCGGTGTCACAAACGATCTCGACTGCTGCGGCTTACCACCATCACATTCAGCACTAAACCGAAGTACACACAACGCACCAATCCAAATTTTCTGTTGGATATGCATACCAATGGGTGCTCTTATCCAGCAGAATCTCCAGCGATTATCGCGTGCCAAGAGCCGTAGTTTCAATCAATTATGGGGAGAGCAGGGTCAAAAATGATGAAAAATACACTTGAAAGAGTTTGCCACTTGGTGGGGCCACTAATAGTCTCAATCATGTTCCAAAGTTCTTTGAATAGTTTCATTGAACGGTGATTAGAAAAACAATGAAGAACTATAATCACTAATCACCATAAGTTGTTTATGAAGTCGTTCAAAGGAGTTTTTCAATCACTCGACAAAGGAAAAAGGTTCGAGAAATGAAAAGTTTCTTCGCGCTTGAGGTCTTCCTGGATTTTTCTGATCTTTGAAGGATATTATTATTGATGACGAGTATGTAGAAGAGAACTGTACATTTTGTTTAAGGGATTAGGGGTGAAATTTTTATGCAATTCAAATATCAAGAGCTGCAAAAGGGTGAAAATCCCCAAGTTTTAGGTTATTTGTGTGCTTTTTTAGTTCTATGAATATATTATTATATTACACTTGATCATATCCACAATGCTAATGCCCAAGTTTGTTCTTCAGCTCATGAAAAAAAAGCAAAACACTATTATCCGCTGGGACAAGAGTGAGCAACAAGTTGGCATGCGCAAGCAAACTTTGCAGCAGGGTTGTCACGAGAATTGTTGGGATAGTGGCTCCTGCCAACTTCACGTGGCTCCCAGGTGGCTCCTGCTCACTTCACTTGGCTCTCGATTGCACG
>JAPYYZ010010601.1:0-11892 GCA_030522705.1 Eretmocerus eremicus
GTACACGGTTCACTGTTCACAAAAATAGTGCTGGAGATCCAGCAACAGGCCTGTTGCTAACATAGAACAACTGCGATACCGACGGGGTGAATCAACAACAAATCGCAGATATGGCGGCCGAAAGCGACCAAAACATTCCTTACGACTTCTATAAAGGCAACGCCAGTTTTTGTTGGAGACAAATTCTGATGAGTAGAGAATTACCGGAAAACTTCCAAGAATTGTCGGAATGTTTTCCCGTGAGTCAAGATCACCCACGAAACTATAAGAATGGATCACTTTGTCCGACCTCGGTGGTCGTGACTTTTGGATGTGATATAAAATCCCGATTTTACCTCACGAACATGGATTTGAGTATTCAGCCGATTCTTCGGCACGTGAACTTCAACCTCTCAAAATTTCAGAGCTGTCCTTGCAGTAATTTTTGAGTGGTTATGGAACCACGAAATTACCGACAAATTACAGAAATCTACCTGTCGGTATCCGACATAGCCTTAAGGCCATGTCGGAGCCGTGCAAGCGCGTTCTGCATGGAAGCAGCTCCCATTAGAGATTTATATCAGAATAAAAGAGAGAGACTGTTCTACATACTCAAATCTACATCCTCTCTATCCTCTTTTGATCCTAATCGCGAAGATTTTTGAGAATAATGGGGACGTTCGGAGGCATCACATGCCTCCGACATATAATTGCGCCATATATACGATGAGGTATATAGGCACTCATCGCGTTCTTGTTAATCTCGAATATCCTCGCGGTTCGGATTAAAAGAGGAGACAGAGGATGTAGATTTGAGTATGTAGATCAGTCTCTCCCTTTTGTTTTGATCCAAATCTCTAAGGGATTCAAGAATAATGAGAAATGTCGCGAAAACGGCTACCCACGCGTCGGATGCACGGCTACGACACGGCTTTAAGGGCACGTCGTAGCTGTGCAGCGTGTGCAACGCGGCCTTGCGGTCTGCAAGGCCGCGTTGCATTTTACAAAGAGTAAAAAATGTATTTCACAAAGAAGTGGGAAGAAATAAGGCAAAACGGAGAAAAGGTGAATCTAAGTCTATCGATTGCCGAAATTTTGAGACTAGTTAGAGGTCTGTGGGTGCAATAGTTTCTGCAAATAAAATGCACAAAGTTTGCGAGTCGAGCGGCCCCAGTCTTGAACATCAACAGCTTGCGCAGCCACTCAACTTTCGAGCTTTGTGCACATTATTTGCAATAGTACATTGTGTAACGAGTGAGGAATAGTTGCCGATTGCGCACGAGCGCCATGCGATGCCCGAGTGCCCAATCGGCAACTTAACCTCACGCGTTGCACCCTATACTTTTTATCACAAGGGCAAAGAATCTCCCATGGCAACGTTACGATATTCTTCATTACGCAACGTTGCCAAGGGCTAGAGTGGCGTTATTTTTAATAACGTCACCTCAGTCGGTGATGATTCGTAATATGCAACTTTTTGCATGCCTGCGCCGCGGTATTGGGCACATTCCGAGTCCGCATCTGCGAAATGTCATCTACCAAAGTAAGCAGAATTGCTGGCAAGACCTATGCAACATGGTCAACGCTGACCCATAGCGTACATCCCACCGAGTGGTGATACGCCGCGCCAGCTCAGAGCAAAGAAAGGCTCCCCTGCCTCAACGGGCTAGAGGACGATGCTAAGGATTGTGAGGACGCTTTTGCCAGAAGCTGAGCCGCGGAACATGTTTTCTCCCCCCATAATTATGGAACCGATACCATCATTCGAGGAAAGCAAATTCAGGCCAGCGGTTAGCCGGCTGACGAATGGCAAGGCCCGAGGCCTATGGGGGTTCCCGAACGAGGCCCTGAAGATAGCTGCCAGTATGAGGCTAATTTGGTCTCTCTAATTGTTCAACAAGTATCTGCGCTCAAAAGTATTCCCGAAACCCTAGAAGTGCCAGAGGTTTGTTCTTATCTCCAGAAGCAAAGACGGAGGCCCAAAGGATCTATCTTCAAGCAGGCCGTTGAGCATGTTGGACACGTTGGGGGAACTGTGCGAGAGGATGGCCCACGGCAGATTTGAGAAGGCCTACGAGCAGAGCGGCGGGCTATCGCCGATGCAGTTTGAGTTCCGGAAAGGGCGCAGCACGCTGCACGCGATCAAGGCAGGGTCGAGGCGGCACGAGGACTCGAACCGGAACCTGGGGGATTCTGCGTGATTACTGCGTTATCGTACTCGACGCGAAAAACGCATTCAATTCCTCGAGCTGGGAATACATCTACAGGTTGCTGGTTGTGAGCCTATTTACTCGCTGTGGCCAATGATGGGCTTTGCGACTGGGTCTTACTGTTGAAGGCAGGACAACGATGGAGCTAACGGCAGGGATAGCACAGGGATCTTCATTTGAACCATTCGAATGGAGTACCCGGTACGACGACTTTCTGAATATGAATTTACCACGCGGAGCTGAACTCGTGGGCATCGCGGATGCTGCTGGACTTGTGCTTGTCGTTTTGATTACGTGGGAGGTGGATTCCATTGTCAACGAGGTTTTGGACCGGATCGACGATTGGTTCCCAGACCACCTTATAGAACTTGCTCAACGCAAGTATTAAGAGCTGCTGGTTACTAAGAACAAGAGCTATGGGATGCCCGTCTTCACCATCAATGGGCATCCCATTTGCAAGGACATTCAAGTATCTCGGGGTACGGTTCGACAACAGCTGGACTTGAAACACGCATATCAAGGAAGTCGCATTCAAGGCTGAGAGGGTAGGATCTGCCCTCCAGCGGCTGATGCCCAACATCGGCGGGCTCATGTAAAAGGGCACTCGTAAACAACGTGAGCACGTCCATCATACTTTGCGGTACCCCTGTATGAGGAAGTATTGCGAGTGCGGGTCAGTTAACCAAGATAATTGAACCGATTCGGCGCTGGACATCGCTTCGGACTGTCTGTATTTTGACAGGAACACCGCCCATCAGCCTGCTGGTAGTTGAGCGTGTTGAGATCTGGAAAGAACAAGAGACCCTTAAAGCCAGAAGGGTGAACACGGATTGCACCCGCAGGGCTGCTCCCCGTGAGATTGGAAGAGCCGCGTGCGGGACCGTGGCCAAGTAGCAAGCAGAAGGTATCGCTCAATAAAAGGAATATAGGAGCACCGTTTGATCCCGCATCTCAAGCGATGGATCGATCTCGGCCACGGAGACCTAAACGACTGGAACATGCAGGCTCTGTGCGACCATCGCTGCTTTGGTGTCTATCTCGCCAAGTACAAGAGGAGAGCACTGCTGGAATGTCAGTGTTGCGCTTTTGACGTGTACACCGCTGAGCACGCTTTGTTAGAGTGCACTAACACTAGCAAGGAGCGCGCGGAGATCCAAACGAGGCTCGGGTTCCGGCTCACCCACGAAAACCTAATACCAACAATGCTTCGCAACAAAGTAATGTGGGATAACGCTGCACAGTACACAGTTACATCTCAATATTTGCCACTCGAGGCGACCGACGAACTCACGGCATGTTTATCATGACGCGTGTCATGGCCTTTAGACATCGATTTTATCGCAAATTTTTGGATTTGATTTCCATACCCAGTTACTCATGACGCTTGACATGAGCTTCTATCATGGATTTGTGAATTTTGTGGCAGCCCTGTGATCGTTGTGAAGTTTGCCATGACACTTGTCACGACGTCTCGCCGTCGATGATTTTGTCATGAATTCCTGACCTTTGTAGGGATACCGGGTTTTTCGTAACATTTGTCATACCGTATACCTTTTGTCGTCGATTTCGTCATGATTTTCTGAATTTTGTGGTGGTGCCGGGTTTGTTGTGACCGACAAAAAGCCACGACAAGTGTCATGGCCTTATGACAAGATCGACGACAGAAAGCCATGAGAAGCGTCATGACAAATCCGGTACCTCGACAGAATTCAGAAATTCCTCACAAATGAATGATGTTTGAAAGGTCATGACAAGCGTTATGACAAACGTCATGGCCAAACCAGTTTCCCGCTCAAAAAGCATAATATTTCATGAGAAAATTGACGCGACAATAGTATATTATGCACCGCTGTAAGGAAGGGTGATTTTGGCACGAGGGCCACAAGGCTCAGTGCCTACAGCATCCATGCGAGCTAGGCGCGTATACTATTTTCCGCCTCAGGGCGCGGAAACGGCGCGGAAACAACGAATTTTCTGATCTTGAGCGGCTGGAATGCTGGTGTTTCCGCGCACCTACTCGGCAAAAGGTCATAACAAGCGTCATGGCAAACTTCATGACAAACCTTGACGCAGACAAAATACAAGTATTTATGACCAAATTGACGATCAAAGGTCATGACAAGGGAACTGACAAACATCACGACGAACACGGTACCCCCATAAAATTCAAAGATTTATGACAAAACTGACGATAAGAGGTCATGGCAAATCGAGTCCACAGACAAAGTACAATAATTCATGACAAAATCAATGACAAAAGGTCATGACATGCTTCATTACCAACTTTCATGTCGAGAGTTTGTCATGATTTTTTTTCATAAAAGTTCTGATTATGACTATAAAAAAAGTCTTGGTCATGTTTTTTGTCAAGACCATAACCAAATTATTTACATTAGAGTGACGCGTGGTATTTCGGTGGATCAACCGCCAATCGATGGCGCGTGTTAGATGTGAAAAATCTCAAATACGTGTACTGAAGCACGCGCGTGTCATTGCGAGAAATGCTTGAATATGAGCTATAATTTCATGTGAAATGGAAGAAAATTCATCTCTGCCTGATATTCGTTCCTCGATATTAGATAGATCAGGAGAACATCCTCGGAATTTGAATGACAGTAGTACTCTCATATACGCCATTTTTTGTCGCCTAGCACGTTCAGGGTTAAATTTTGACAGTTACGACACAATAATCATTTATAGATGAAGATTGCCTGACGAGCAAAGAAACGTTAATCCACACTTCAAACCTTTTCACAGTTATGACTTGCACTCTTGAGATCACTTACAGAAACCATTACACGGTGGGCGAGAAGCCCGGAACTATCAGACGAAGATACCAGACGAACCGGCGCACGAGGCCTTTTTCTACCAATTAAACTGATCAAAAGGCCGTTGGAATCAAAATCGGAGTTGCTCATTTCTTCAAATGAGAGCAAAGACCCGAGTTTTCTCCTCTTCATATGGAAAAATAGCTAAGGGACAAGTGTTAATTAAGGACCATCAAAGCTCGTAGCAGCTCCAACTCTCGCGCACTTCAATATTTTCCAACGTACCTCGGCTCATTTCGTAGCTTATTTCAAGATCTCCAAAATGAGCTAAAATATCCAAAATTCTAACAGGACTTAGCCAAGCTCTACCGATTTGATGGAACAAACATTTCAATTTTTGAAAAGGCGACATTGCCCTCTGAAAACATTTAGGGCTTCTCGCAGCTTCAAATCAAGCACATTTGGATATTTTTCAACGTAGCTCAGCTCATTTTGGAGCTCATTCTGAAACCTTCAAAATTAGCTGAACTACGTTGAAAAATTTTCAAACGTACCAGAGTTAGATCCGCGAGGAGCCTTAAATGTTTTCAGAGGGCAATGTCGCGTTTTTGAAAACTGAAATGTCTGTTCCATCAAATCGGTAGATCTCGGTTTTTTCGTGTTAAAATTCTGGGTATCTTGGCTCATTTGAGATGTCTTGAAATAAGCTACAAAATGAGCCAAGGTGCGTTGAAAAATATTGAAGTGCCCCCGAGTTGGGAATGCTCCGAGCTTTGCTGGGTCTAAATTGCTACATGTCCCTTACCTGTTTTTCTATATGAATAAACAAAAATCAGAGATTTGGGTCACATTTAGAGAAATGAGTAGCTCCAATTTTGTTTCCAACGGCATTTTTACCAGGTTGACTGGTAGAAAAAAGCCTCGCTCGAAGATTTATTCGTCATTTTTGTCGGATAATATCGGACTTCTCGTCCATTGTGTCTAGGAATTGTCCACTCTCGCTAAAATAAGGCTCTCGTGTGAATTTCCAGCAGAATCCGTGACTCTCATTTGAAAACCTTTTCTTGTGAACTAGAGATTTTCCAAGCTCATATATCAGAGTATACATGTTGACTCAGGCTGCACTATTTTTACAAGTTTTGTTCTTGCTACTCCTCGCTGCATGATTTTGATTCTTGATTGTCCTACATGACCCGGATGAATCTGCGGGATTTTTTAATCGAGGAATTCAGGTGTATAGGAATATCGTGCGCATACCCAAAAAATGGCTACTAAATCCAGGAAATTGTCCATTCCGCAAGTGTACAAAGTTTCGCAGTTTCAATATCCATAACCAAGTCCGATTAATAGCCGATAAAGTTAATGAGCTATATGAAAGAAGCTTCTATCGCAGGAGACTCAACTGAGAGATGATTGAGGATAAACCGATAAAATCCTCAATCAAAGTTAATGAGCTGTCAACATTGAGTTTTAGAGAATTCAAACTCCTCGTGATCTCAACAAATTAGATGAGACTCGAGTCGGTTTATAAATATATGTATTTATTGGAAATCTCGATACATTCATCATATTTTTTTGTAGTACTATTGAACTAGACATCATACATATTATTTACAAGCAACTTAAGAGACTGAGTTCTCAGAATGCTGTAAGTCTGCGTGGCTTTATTGAAATATGCTGGATTACTTTCAAGACAAACAGAAGGAAAATTCAATCCTTATTGCATGGATGACTTATCAAAAATGAGTTTCCTGTAAATTAACACGGTTCGCCGGAACTAGTTCGACCCATAGGTGCTCACCCTTCAAAATTCCTTGTGCTCACTCAATTTACATAATTCAGAAAAACTTCGTTTTTACCACTCGGGGACAGAAGTACGTGCTTCTCTCCCACTCCGACGAGCGGGACCCACACGTTCTTTCTCTCCCTCGTAGTAAAATAGTAGATTACATCACTGTAGGCGGAAGGCACGTTCGGGCCCTAGGACGTGTTGTCGGCCGAGCGCATCGAGGGAGACATGTTCCAACGGCCCGGACGAGCTCTTCCGCCGGAAGTGATATGATATTTTTCACCGCGAGAGCCGCAAAAAGGGGAAAAATGTCCGATTTTGAGGTTAGAGTGGTGAAATAGTACATTGTGTAACGAGTGAGGAATAGTTGCCGATTGCGCACGAGGGCGCAGCCCGAGTGCTGCATCGGCAACTTAACCTCACGCGTTGCAGGCGTGGCGGTACTTTTAATAACGTCACCTCAGTCGGTAATGATTCGCAATATGCAGCATTTCGCAAGCCTACGCCGTGGCGCTATTGGGCACATTCCGAGCTCGTGTGATAAAAAGTATATTACGCTTCTAGGGAGTGAAGAGGATCACCCCCTCTCGGGTTTCTATCACTTTTGGCTTTGCCTTGAGCGATAATATTCACCCGAGAGGAACTAATCCTCTTTTACTCCCTAGGTGCTTAATCTATTATAATACACCCCCGCATGATACGAACACCCAGTTGATTCGAACTAACTTTCCGGTCCCGACAAGATTACATGGGCTCTTATAGTAGCTCTCCCGGATAATCCTAAATTCAAATTTATGAATTACGAACAGATTTTCGGTTCAGCTGTGGAGTCACTCACTCCCCTGTTATTACGAATCACACATGAAAGTCTTTGTTTACATCACCATGTTCGATTTTCAGAGATTCAGAGGTCGACTTTCGCCAAAGGGTTACATTTTAGGTTGATAATTGCAAGAACAGTATAACTCTAAAATTTATTAATATTTTTACAACAGTTCAATTCCAAATTTCTCATCATCTTATACATTCAGCCAATGCATCTTGATAAACAGTAGGGCTCTATACTTTCATTTCGTCCATGTAATCATTTTCACCATTTCCCACGTTTTCCTCATTTTTTCAAAAATAGTATTTTCCAAGTTATATCGTTCTTGCAACCAACTACTCAATTCTTTTGGGTGAATAAAAAAATGATTGTTTCTTCAAAACTTCGATTCATCGTATACTTTGAGTATGCACAAGAAATTTTGAAGGGCAAGCACCTTTAGATTGAAGTCAGCTCATGCAAGCGAATTGTGCATAGGTACACGACTCAAAAGCAGAATCGCATATTAATCTTGCCACGGAATTATACGATCTAGTGAAAAATGATGATGTTCTAAATGAATACAATTTAAGAGCAGTGATACTTGAATTCCGTGGCAATTTTCACACGAAACTCCATTCCTAACTCAATCATCCATAATAACTAATGTTACATCAACCAATTTTTCATTAGCCGTACGATAGATTCATTTCTGATCAAATAGATTCCATCTCGCTAGATTCAGCATTGAGTATTTCTAGTCAGGATTGGCATGTTAAGTATTTGGATAGAGTATTGATAAATCAATCAAAGTTTATCTCAGTATGAAGCGTTGAGATTCTCAATTTTTGAAGAATTGGACTCAGCTTGGCTATTGTAGAAACGAGATAAATGAGAAGCATGTAAGAGAAGGCCAAGAAAAATTTTAATGAAACTTGTTCAAGAATTAGAGTTTGATATTTGAGAGATATCATAATTGACTCAATTGAAGTATAAGATTGAACCAAAAATTTTTCAGCCTTCTTATTGGAAGAACCGGCCTTGATTACGAGATCAAAAGACTCTTATTTAAGACTTTTTCATGATATTGCTGGAGCTGTGAGGGAGGATCAGTATCATTTGATCGGAAAATTTGAACTTTCTCAAAGAAACTGAAATACACAGATTCTGGATTTGAATCTTTTACTCAGTCTAATAAGAATTATCCTAAAATCTCAGCATTCAATGTTGCCTCTTATGGATCATTAATATACTATGACTAATAGAAAGTTTTCGAGGATATAAGTAATTCACGGACGGTATATGAACCATAAAATCGACCTGACAAACCAAAACTAAATGAAAATAAGAGGGGCTTCGCCCCAATAATTCGATATGTTCAGGATCATCCATTCCATTGGTCATGATTCAAATCCAATTCTTCAGCTAATGAACATTTGCATCTAAATAATGTGAGGATCGAATTATATATACTATTCTAAGCATGCCACATTCATGATATGATGAGACGATTGTACCTAATTTTGTTACATCTGGAAATTCTTCACCAACGCGGAGCACTCACACTATGTTTCAAGAGTCGACAGAAATACAGAATTTTTCATTTATTTTGAATCTCATGCATGTTTTCAAGAAGCGATAAATAAATTTCGAAGCTAGTGATCTTGCTCTATCCGTCAACTTCGAGCTTTGCTTCATAAGTTGTCTTGGTCTTAGTAAACACACCTTCGCTTATGTTACGTCTCGGCATGATCTTAGAAATAACTGCCGTCTTCAGAGTTGCAGAATTCAACTTTGTCACTATTTCACGAACAAGTTACCGAGATTGCTTCACTATGCCAATATCTTCAGAGCTTTAATCATAATTTGGCGAAGAATGACAATTCCATCTATTGGTTTCATTCATATCATTGTTTTAATTTCGTCCATCAAAATCTGAGAATGACGAGGAACTATTCATATCGTTTAGAATTTATATGAATTCGTAAATGCAATAAAATGGTAGATCTATTTCCATTCCCTTCTCTTAAGGTCTAATCAAGCATCTGGATTTATTCACGGAATGACAAACTAGAGGGATTTCTGTACTGCTAAAGAGTTACTATGATAGTCGATGAAAGAGTGCTGTCTCGAATCTCAAATCAATCAGATTTAGACAAGAGAATAATTTCTACATCTTAAGTTACGTGACAAATTATACCAGACCTCTACATATATAAATTATCTCTATACATATTGCAGTACTATCCAATTCCCTTGGATCTTTGTCTTTTAATCCTTAATGGTCATTTATGCTACACCAACGCCGTAAACCGGAGCTAATTTGGTCACCGGGGTAACTTTGGTCCACTCGTGTTTTGGCTTCATAACTTTGAATAGTTCTATCCTAGTATATTTTGTGGGGGCTCATTTGAAGCCCCCGCATTGGTATGTATAGCATAGAGCTTCAAAATCAAGCACCACGGACTGCTGTGCAATGAAGCCAATCGAAGTTATGTCTAAAAATACAAGTGGACCAAAGTAGCCCCGGTTCACGGTACAGGTTCAAGAAGAATATCTCAAAATCAGAGATAATTGCGAAGTATCTTTGATGGCATCCAATGAGATGATTCTTCAGTCTATATTTTAATCATTCAAACTTATATTTGATCTCTGTGCATATATACGAACTACATCAACTCCTAGTGGTGAAACTGGGAGTTTAATCTCAGTCAGTGATACCTGGAGGAAGATACTCGATGGATGGTTCCTTTTTTTATTAACGTATGACCTTACCGAAGTTGGGCCAAAAATAGATTTTTTCTTATTGTGGCTCCCAAGTAGCATCAAAGCCTCTATCAGCTCAATAAATAAATAAATAAATAAATAAATAAATAAATAAATAAATAAATATATAGATATAAAATTTTTATATATAAAATCAAAAAGTTTTACGCAAAACCCATTCGGTTGAACACTTTCGAAAAAAATTTTAACGAGTCCAGAAAACCAGTATTTACGAAAACTATGGAGCCGGTAACGGTTTGTGCATCTTGGGAGCCATAGTAAAAAAAAATTCGATTTTCAAGTCAATTCCGGTATAGTCTTACCTTAAGTAGTTAAAAGCGCCCCTTGATTTGGTCCCTTGCACGCGTTAATTGAGCTATAGATAATATCGCATCTTCTTCGCATATAGAATGCTAATCGTATGATATGTTAGTTCTTCAAAAGGAATCACATTTGGTGCAATCGTAACATCGAAGCATTGACGAAAATAGTAAGCTTGGAAGCATTTAGGACAAATTGAATACCATCCATAAGTTTTTCTATCCAGATACTAAGTCAGGATTTTATCAGGCTCATCATCATCCAGATTTCTCCGGAAGACTCATTATGCGCTGTTGAATTTCAAACGATAATACGGTCTGAGGTCAACGACTGCAAGACGCATGTATAAGGACATATAGTAAAGTACGAGGTAAATTATTGCCAATCTTGATTCTAATAAGGAATCTTCCAGGAAGTTTCTACGAGACATTCGAAATGAAAAACGCATTGAAGAGCTTTTATCGTTTCGTCTAAAGTTTCTTCTAATTGATTCGTCCCTTATGGGTCATGTAACTTATGCTGTCTGACAGGAGCTTCTCGCGAGCAACACGTCGCATCCTTGAGCACATGGCCAACATTGTGCCTGCCATTATGCAGAGGATGCCGCAACCAAGACCGACAATGGTACTGATGAGTCCAGGCCGTAAGCAGACTCGATCCACATTCTGATCATTAATACCTGAAATTGCAGAACAGAGATAGAAATATCAGAGAGGGAGGTGGAGATATAATTGGGGTTTTTTGAATGATTGTCACTTCCAGAAGCCAGTAGTTTTTTGAGCGTGAAACAGTTGAATAACCGAAAGGATCACGAGAGACTTCTGAACAAATATTCAACAGGTTTGTCAAAAAGATATTGTCAATTGGGCACAGACGTTTGGATCTATTGGGCAGATTTACAGTTATGCAGGTCTTTCCTATTTCCTCAGATTCATCTCATACCTAGAGCCCTCCGACTCTCCATTAAACTTCCGAAAGAAGTATACATAAATTTGCTGTGGGAAGGAATCCAATCGCATTTTCAAGTCAAGAATCTTACGAGTTGAAACTTAAATGAAAGTGATGAAACCTTCTGTGTAGCAGATATATGGGCCATTCTCAGAAACTTTTGATTTTTGGCGTTTCAAAATTTTTTTTTTCGAAGTTGGAGCACGTTCTAGAGGTTTTGCCCACTTCAAAATATACTATTTAGGATAAAGTATTCATGTTTGTGCACGATTTTTGACGCACGGCACCGTTATGAGACGTGAAATC